>ML776842.1:423049-502151 GCA_009831015.1 Picea engelmannii
TGACTCCTCTGTGGCCCCACATGATCCCTTTGTCGTCGAGATATCGCGTATCGAAATATCGTGATTCCTGTTGCAATGTTCACGGGACTTCCACCCACAAAACCCCGATATACATATTCACGTGTAAATCCGACAGTCCTTGTGGCTCGGATCTACAGTCCTGCCCCTCCTAAGCTTTGAACCTTTTGATTCTTTCACCATAACTCCTCTGCTCCTCTGTGAGATCTAACAACCCACGTAAATTCTTGAATTCTCCTCCGATAATTCTGATCGTTCGTCCTTCCTTGGTGATTTTTGCCAATGGCCAAGTGTTCCTCCGCGAAAATCGTCTACCTGCGGCACAAACTTACGATGCTTCTTACACACTTCCAGTCACAGCTTTCCTGCACTGTCGTTCAACAATTTCGAAGGCCTTATCCTTCCTGAGCTTTATTATAATTTTGAGTCTTAGAAAAGACTCTTGCACGCACTCCTTGCGACAACCTTCAAACACTCCCAAGTGTTGAATTTCCTCTGAATCTGCGCACACCTGCAGCAGCAGTCCCTCAATTCTTCACCCAGGTTCACAACTCTGAGACCTCACTTGGCCTGTGCACTCCTTGCACGGCTCCTGTGCCTGCCTACACTTTTGAGGAAATGAGAACAAAAGTAAAACTATCTGACCTTTAGAGACACAATTCTGAATTCTTGTCGACGCACTCCTTGCGGACACTTCAACTGCACTCCTTGCAGGAATTCTTACTCAGATAGAGAAACAATTGAAACTCATTCCATTATCCTTTCCTCTCAGATTTCAGACTCAAAACATGAAATCATATACATAGCATATAAAGCAAATGTATAACAGGAAGCAAACATTCATGAGCATAACATTAACATTAATACACAAAGAACAAACAAAAAACCATGAATTTGAATCAACCTCTTTCTATTAATCCAAATATCTGTACATGGGTGTTCTTACACAGCTCTCTGCATGCTCTTCTTAACAATGCTTCTTCATAATAATGTTACAATACATAATGAGGGTGTCTATATCCCATTTCCCTCTTGCGCTCTAAAACTATTTAATCTAGCATTAAATTCTATCTACCTGCATTAACTACTTTAAATGACTTCTACCTAATAAGGAAAAGAGCAAATTGCTCAAGGTCCCTTTACATTGTACAAGTGTTCTTCTTCTTAATGACTTCATTTAAGATTGCGCAACAATCTTCAAGGAAATTTTCAAAATTTGTGTTGGCGCTTGTCCAGCTGTCTCTTGGATTCTGTGCTGGCTCGCTTGATGTTGGCGATGCTCCTGCATCATTGCAAAGCTGAAGGTGGCCCTGTTTCAACCAACTTCAAGCCAGGATGTTGAACTGGAGGTGGTGCATCCTCTTTGACCATGTTGAGGCACTGAGGTGCCTCTTCCTTCGAAGTGCTAGCTGAAAAATGTTGAGGCAGTGGTGGATATTGCATTATGGGGGAGGGGGTATCCGTTTTTGGTATGTGCAAGAAAGTATGAGTCTAAGGCTGGAGCAAGGGTGGTGGAATATTCATTTTTGGAGTGCGTAGGGTGGTTTGAGTGCTTCTGGTGTGTCTATGGGGGCAGCTAAAATGGGCAAGCAATGCTTGCTGAGAGGTTGTGAGTCGGTTGTCTCCTATGATGGAATTCTTGTTGTTGGTGCCTGGCCTGGTCTTGCCTCACTCTCGGGGCATGGTGGGAAGAAACAGGGGGTGGGGGAGATGCAAGGGGGTCGTGGGGGGTCGGTGGTAGTCAAGGGAAGCTCGGATGGTGTACAAAGTGTGAGCGATGAAGCCAGGAGGGCCAAGTAGCATTGTGCAGAAGTGGTAGCATGTAACGAACAGTAAAAAATGCGCACCTTGGTCAGTTTTATCACCACTGGGAGCCATTGATGCCCCTCCCATCACCATTTAAGGCTGACGGGACTAGTTCGGGTGCCTAGTGCTAGTGGCCTGGCTGGATCACTCGTTCGAGAGCTCCTCTAGGCGCACTAATTTAAATTTCCTCATGGTGTGCGCCATGGGGAGTTAATACTCTAGGGGTGGCGGCTTGGGGCATTAATACCCCCTGCCATCTGTCCCTGCCAACTTTCCCCCTCCTCTTGCCAAGTGTCACCCCATCCGGGTATAAAGTAGTAATACATTATTAAAGTATTAATACATTAATAATGCATTATTACATTGATGAAATATCTAAATTAAAGTATTAATTTAGATAAATGTATAATGGTCTTGTCTAAATTAAATAAGGTGAGCTATGTTTGTGAGATTGCGATGACAAGATATTTACGTGACATTGTGATGCCATGATATCTACATCATATTGTGATGACAAGATATTTGCTTCACTTTATGATGAGGGGGATATGTTCGTCATAATGCTGCGACAAGGATATGTTCATCACATTGTGTCTAGAAGGCTATGGTCATAGCATAGCGACGACATGATATTTTCATCACATTGCAATGACACGATCATGTCGTTGCAATGTAATGAAAATATCATGTCTAGCCATGACCATCAGTATGAATGACATTAATACATTAATGTATATTGTAAAGTATTAATACATTAATAAATTATTAATTAATACAGTGCTAAAGTATTAATACATTAAAACATTAATAAAATAGTAATACATTATTAAAGTATTAATACAAAAATAATGCTTCATTACATTAATGTAATTTATAAATTAAAGTATTAATTTTCATTAATGTATAATGTAGCTTATTAATTAATTGATACTTTAATAATGTATTGTATTAATTTATTAACACATTATTAATTAATACATTGCTAAAGTATCAATACACTAATACATTTTAATAATACATTAATAAAGTAGTAATACATTGACTTTACTGACCTTAGTAATACATTATTAGGACCTTAATGACCATACTAATACATTAATAAACTATTAATACATAGCCTTATTAAATAGCCTAGTTCGAACATAGCCTTAGTAAATAGCCTAGGTTGAACATAGCCTTAATGCATTAATTGGGTCGATGTTATGTTCATCACATTGTGACAAGAAGGATATGGTTGTTTCATTGCGGCGATATGATATTTGTGTGACATTGGGACAATCTGACAAGATATATTCATCATATTGCGATGACATGATATTGTCATCACATTTCGACAACATAATATTTGCATCACATTGTGACGAGGACACCATGTTCATCGCAATGTGATGACAAGGCTATAGGCGTCACATTTCTATCACATGATATTTGCATCACATTGTGATGACATGCCTTGGGGATGACCATTAATGTGTTAATTAATTATTACTTTACAGTAATATATCATTATAACGTATTAATGTAATACATTCATATCTTATATTAATGTATTAATGTATATAAATTAATGGTTTATTAATGTATAAATTAAAGTATTAATTTACATAAATATATAATGGCCTTGTCTAAATTAAATGAGGTCATAGCCTTGTCATCATGAGGCTATGTTCGTCACATTGCGATGGCAATATATTTGCGTGACATTTCGATGACATGATATCTACATCATATTGTGACAACAAGATATTTGCTTCACTTTGTGATGAGGGGGATATGTTCATCATAATACGATGACAAGGATATGTTCGTCACATTGTGTCTAGAAGGCTATGGTTGTCGCATAGTGACGACATGATATTTTTGCCACATTGCGACGACACGATATTTGCATCATATTGCGATGACATGATATTTGCGTCACATTGTGATGGACTGATATTTGCCTCACAATGTAATGAGCAAGCTATGTTCATCACAATGTGAAGAAAAGACTATGTTCGTCACATAGCCACGATAAGGGTATGGTCATCACATTGCAAAGATAAGATATTTGCATCAGATTGTGACAACACGATATTTGCATTACATTGCGACGATAGGAATATTTTGTCACATTGCGATGAGGAGGCTATGTTCATTGCATTTCCATGACAAGGATATGTTCATCACATAGAGACGAGAAGGCTATGTTCATGAAATTGTGATGGCAAGGCTGTGTTTGTCACATTGCAACGACAAGGATATGATTGTGACATTACAATGACAAGGGTATGTTTAGAACATAGCAATGACATGGATATGATTGTGACATTGCAATGACAAGGGTATGTTTAGAACATAGCAACGACAAGGATATGTTCGACTCATAGCGAAAATAAGGCTATGTTCATCACATTGTGACGATAGGATATTTGCATCGCATTGTGAGAACATAATGTTTTCATCACATTGGGATGATGATTCTATGTTCATCACATTGGGATGATGATTCTATGTTCATCACATTGCAGGATATATTCATCATAGTGCGATGAAAAGGCTATGTTATTCATAGTGCGATGATAGGGATATGCTCTTCACAGTGTGATAATAAGGCTTTATTTGCAACGATGCAATGATAAGGAAATGTTCATGACATTGCGACAATGAGCCTATGTTCATCACATTGAAAAGAGAAGGCTATGTTCAACACATGATGAAAACAAGGCTATGTTCATTGCATTGTGATGATAGGATATTTGTATCACATTACAAGTCTAGGATATTTGCATCACATTGCGATGACGAGGCTATGTTCATGACATTGCAACAACAAGGCTATATTCGTCATAGTGTGATCATAAGGCATGTTGATAACATTGTGATGGTGGGGCTATGTTTGTTGCATTGGAATGATAAGGCTATGTTTGACATAATGGGACGTTACTGTGTTGTTCAGATTGTGATGGTACTATGTTCATCACATAGAGACAAGAAGGCTATGTTCATGAAATTGTGATGACAAGTCTGTGTTCATCACATTGCAACGACAAGGCTATGATTGTGACATTGCAATGACAAGGGTATGTTTAGAACATACCAATGACAAGGACATGTTAGACACATAGAGAAAATAAGGATATTTTCATCACATTGTGACGATAGGATATTTGCATCGTATTGTGAGCACATAATGTTTTCATCACATTGGGATGATGATGTTATGTTCATCACATTGTAGGATATATTCTTCATAGTGCGATGATAAATCCTTATTATCACATTGTGAAGATAATGTGATAATAAGGCCTTATTTTCAATGATGCAATGATAAGGCAATGTTCATGGCATTGCAACGACGAGCCTATGTTAGTCACATTGAAAAGAGAAGGTTATGTTCAACACATCGTGACAACAAGGCTATGTTCATCACATTGTGATGATAGGATATTTGTATCACATTATGAGTGTAGGATATTTGGATCACATTATGATGATGAGGCTATGTTCATGACATTGCAACAACAAGGCTATATTCGTCATAGTGCGTTCATAAGGCATGTTGATCGCATTATGATGGTGGGGCTATGTTTGACACAATGGGATGTTACTATGTTGTTTATATTGTGACACTACTATGTTCATCGCATTGCAACATTACTATGTTAGTAATTGGGATGATGCATTAATAAGACATTATTAAAGTATTAATACATTAATTGGAAATGGCCATGATTCACTATGGTTGACCATGACCAATGTTAAATTTTGTTGAACATGACCATTGTTAACCTCCCTAGAGCTTCACTATGCATGACCTTCACTATGGTTGACCTTGGTTGAGCATGGTTCACAATGGTTAACCATGTTTGACAATTGTTGTAGGGTAGACATGACCATCACTATGAATGACATTAATACATTAATTTATATTATAAAGTATTAATTAATTATCACATTAATACATTGATAAAGTATTAATGCATTAATACATTTATAAAGTATTAATTAATACATTAAAACACTAATAAAATAGTAATACATTATTAAAGTATTAATACATAAATAATGCATCATTAAATTAATGTAATTTCTAAATTGAAGTATTAATTTTCATTAATGTATAATGTAACTTATTAATTAATTGATACTTTAATAACGTATTGGATTAATTTATTAATACATTATTAATTAATACATTGCTAAAGTATTAATACACTAATACATTTTAATATTACATTAATAAAGTAGTAATACATTGACTTTACTAACCTTAGTAATACATTATTAGGACCTTAATGACCATACCAATACATTAATAAAGTATTAATACATAGCCTTATTATATAGCCTAGGTCGAACATAGCCTTAGTAAATAGCCTAGGTTGAACATAGCTTTAATGAATTAATTGGGTCGATGTTATGTTCGTCGCATTGCGAAAAGAAGGCTATGGTCCTTGCATTGCGATGATAAGATATTTGTGTGACATTGGGACAATCTGACATGATATTTTCATCATATTGCGATGACATGATATTTGCATCACATTTCGAGGACATGATATTTGCATCACATTGTGACGAGGAGGCCATGTTCATCACAATCCAACGACAAGGATATAATCCTCGCATTTCTATCACATGATATTTGTGTCACATTGTGATGACATGATATTTGCATCGCATTATGATGAGGAGGCCATGTCCATCACAATGTGACAACAAAGATATGTTTGTCACATTGCGACGACATGATATTTACATCACATTGCAACATTATATGTTCATCACATTGCAATACATAATGTGTTGCAACATTTGCATCACATTGCAGCATGTTCATCACATTGCAACACATTAAATGTTCGGGCAACATAATATGTTCATCATATTGCATCACATTGCAACATTACTATGTTCGTCATGTTTCAACATCCCTTTTTGTTTGTTCTACATAGAAGGGAACTTAGAATCATACTTGTTCTCATGAGATTGATAACAAATCATCTTTAAATTTGTAGATGGTGAATTATACTTGTTTTAAGGACATTGAGAGTAAATCTATTTGATATTTGTCAAATTGTAACAAGGAGGCCATATTTGTCACATTGCGACGACAAGGATATAGTCATCGCATTGCTATCACATGGTATTTGTGTCACATTACGATGAAATGATATTTTCATCGCATTATGATGAAGAGGCCATGTTCATCACAATGTGACAAGAAGCCTGTGTTTGTCACATTGTGACAACAATGCTATGGTCATCGCATTGCGATGACACGATATTTGTGTCACATTGTGATGAAAGGATATTTGTGTCACATTGGGACAACATGATATTTGTGTTGCATTGCAACATTATATGTCTGTCACATCAAAACACAATATGTGTTGCAAAAGTTGTGTCACATTGCAACACATTAAATGTTCGTGCAACATAATATGTTCATCATATTGCATCACGTTGCAATGTTATATGTTCATCATATTGCGTCACATTGCAACATTACTATGTTCGTCATGTTGTAACATATGTTTTTATTTGTAGTACATAGAAGGAAGCTTAGACTCATACTTGTTCTCATGACATTGATAACAGATCAAATTTAAATTTGTAGATGGTGAATTATACTTGTTCTAAGGAAATTGACAGTAAATCTATTTGATTTATATTGGTTGTAAGGAAATTGATAGAAAATCATTTAATAATTTATACCTTTCATCATAGCATTGATAACAAATCATTTAGAACTTTTCAAGCGATGAATTATATTATTCTAAGGACGTTCATAACAAATATACTTGATTTATACGTTACAAATGATGATTTATAGAGAAAATCAACTTGTTTTATACAAGCTATGAGTGTATACATTGTACCATGATACAAACTATGACCATTATACATCCATATATATCATTGTTATATATTTTTCATTGGTTTTATTTATCATGGGTGGGATAATTAACAAAGAAAGCCTCCCACACATAGAAAACTTTCATTAAATCCAATATATTGAAAATAATAAATTCCACCTAAGGTTTAAATCATATTCCCAAACCATTAAAATAAAGAGAAGTCCTATAATTGTAACCCTAATAACTAACCTTAATATATTATTATAAAATTATTGTTGACATGGTTAATTATTATGATTAATTAATAATTATTGTATAAAGGGTATATATATTATACATACATATCCTTAAAGTAACCCTCATATTATATAACTAATTAAATATATTAATAACAACTAATAATAATCACTAATAATATAGTTAATAATTATCATTATTATTTACTATTAATTATTACTATATTTTTTTTTAAGTAAAAAAGGATGGGACCTGTTATATTAGCATAAGCGAAATACAATAACTATTTGCGATGCCAGCTATCCCGCCTAAACAGGAAACCGAGACAGCTGGGCATCCCTTGCCATGTGTTTCCCAGCTAACAAAATTAACAGTGTGTCGTCCCGCCCGAAGGAAACCAGGACCATCACTCATGAAGTTTAAACTGTATGCCATGCACTGGTTATAAGAAAACTAAGAACTAACTGGACCGAAGCCTAATTCAAAACAGAAAAAAGCAATTTCTAACCATGAACATCATTGAACCTTTTATCCTGCGCGCTTGTCCTCATCCTCGTGTTGTCGCCACCCAACTGGAAGCACGTAAGCATGCGCGCACGTTGGGCATTGCCGCTTTGGAAGAGTTCTTGAGTGAGCCACGAAGAGCAGGTCGAGTCTTTGGTCAATTCGAGTGAGGCAAAAGACCTGGTCATCCAACAGACTCCTCAGCTCGAAAATAAGAGTGAGGTACCACGAGTCAGTGAAGAGTGGTTGCTCCTGCCCGTAGCTATCAATGGACATTGGGGGAATGGTCTCTGTTGCGTCCTAATGTGTATGCACCTGTTGGTTGTGGGCTTGTAGCGCTGCCTCCATGGGTGAGCCAGGTGGAATCTCCTCTTCTATATAGCAAGTGGTGTAATGCTCCTCTACGCTAGTTGCTCTGGGACCAAGCGAAATGCTCGCAGGCAGAGGCTTGTTGTCTGAACCAAACTCTAAAGGTGGATTCCAATTATCCGACACTGTGAACAGAGTGTGCTCAGGGAAGCTCTGTGAGTCATCCTCTAGGGTAATTTCTTCCACGTACGCCATTGGAGGCGTTTATGGTTCCGTACGCCTTCTGATGGTTGCCATTGCAATCGCCTGCTCAAATTTCTTTTGTCTCTAGCAGCGAGATTTGGTCGTGTACCAGGCGTCTTCCCTCTCACTCTGGGCATGGTGGGGATCCCGTAGATGACCAGGGTTCCTTTCAAATGGGCTGCTCTGCTCCAGAGCTCTAACGAGGCCACATAGTACTGTTGTTGTTCCAGTGGAGTGGATGAAATGATGCTGAAATGTTGATGTTCCAGTGGAGTGGATGCTGCGAAGGGCAAATGTCGCTCTGCTTTGTCGATTTGGGTGAAAAGGAGGAGGGCTAGTGTGAGCGCCATAGCCATTAAAACCTGTTGTTGAGTGCGTTGATGTCTAGTACTGTTCCCTTGCGCGAAGGGGCTCATCGCATGAATGTGGTTGTGTTGATCCATGGAATGTTAAAGGATGAGGGAATGGTGGCCAGTAGATGCATTAATATCGCATCCCAGCCTGATCTCGCGTGGCTCCATCACGCAACGTGGCACCCCATCTGGGGGTTGAAGGTCTCTAGTGGCTAAGGTTTGGCACCGAGTGGAGATGTCTGAATCTGCTGAGATGTGGGCTTCCCAACAGAAGTGTTTGACTCCCATTTCGATTGCTTCGTTTGCTAGGAAGTCCGCTACCTTGTTTGCATTTCATTTCATGTGGGAGGGAATGATGCTGAGATGGGGTTGGAGGAGGCAACTAAAGTCTTCGAGCAAACCAGAGAATCTCCAACTTGGTGCTATTTTTGCAGGGTTGTGCCCATGGAGAATCTTGGTGGTTAGCTTGATGATGACTTGTGAGTCCCCCTCCAAGATAATCCTATGGTAGCCTTTGTCCATGGTTGTTTGGAGACCCCGCAGTAGTCATGTTAGCTCTGCTACATTGTTGGTTGTGTCCCCTAAGAATCCTGCATCCAGACCAAGGATTTCGCCGTTGGAATTTCTAAGCACTGCCCCATATCCTATTGTTCCCGGGTTGCCTTTGGAGGCTCCATCAAAATTTATTTTGATGAAATGTGCTGGAGGGGGAGACTAGCTGGTTGGACTAGTCTTTTGGCGCTTGTGGTTCCTTGGTCCCGGTTGATTGATTAGAATGGGCTGCCATTTTTGAAGAATGCACTGTTCCTCTGGGTTGCAGTTAAAGTCCTCTTTTGTCCAAGATTTACTCCTAATTATTTCCTTGATTAGTGAGTTGATTTTCTCCCATGTGGCTTCTGGCAGGGATGGTTGGGAGTGGAATATTCTCTTATTCTGTTCCTTCCAAATTTGCCATAGAATAAATCCTGGCAAAAGCTTCCATATGAGATTCAGTAGAGGGTTGTTGTAGGTACTGCGGTCCCAATTATCTATTGTGTCATTGATGCTGCTCTGGTTTTGGTTGGATTTGCGCATTATTTGCGCTCCTTGGTCCCAGATTTGTTGGCTGTAGTGACATCCATTAAAGAGATGTTATTTAGTTTCCTCCTGTTGATAGTAGAGAACACAAAGGGATGGTCCAATGAAGCCTCTTTTCCTTAGATTGTCCCAAGTTAAGGCTCTATTGTGCACCACTAGCCACAAGAAGGTGGAAACCTTAGGCCAAAGAGCGGGGTTCCAGACTTTGCTCCAAATGGACTCCTTGTTTTGACCTTGGTGATTTCCCTACAGAAAGTAAGCTTCTTTGATTGTGAAGGTGCCAGTTGTGGAGTATCCCCATCTCAGGATGTCCGATCCCTCTCGTTTGGTTATTTTTTCAGTGTTTGGCTTGAAATTGCCAGCTCTGCAGATTGAGATTTTTTGGGATTCCGAGCTCTTGATTCGAGATCTTCCATTGGCGTCACAGGTGTTGTTGTTCTTGGGGTTTCCAAAGGTCCTTAACCCTTAGGGAGGTGTGTTGATGGAGAGATATTTTAAGATTGGATAGCTCCACCATTTTGTCCAAGTGTTTGAGTTTTTGCCATGAGTCTTGCCAGAACATGGCACTTTCTCCATCTCGTACCTCCTAGAAGGCATGATTCTGAACCAGTGTGCGATTTTTCCAAGCTGTATTCCAAATGTTGGAGCCATGTATTTGGTTTTTATGCCGGATTAGATGGTCCTCTGGTGTAAGGGGGGCATACTTTTGTTTCCACAATTGTGCCCAGGCTGTTGTTGGAGTTTTTAGCCATCGCCACCAGATTTTGGCTCCCATTACTTGATTGAGTTTCCCTGGATCCTGGAGTCCCAGTCCTCCTTGGATTTTTGGCCTGCAGAGTCTGTCCCAGTTGACTAGAGCCCATTTCTTGTTGGGTTGGTGACCATGCCAGAGAAAGTTTCGCTGAAGGTTTCTGATGGCTCTGATAACTTGTTTGGGAGCAGCCAGAGTGGTGAAGAGATAGGTGGGTATGGCTTGCAAAACGGATTTGAGGAGTACCAGCCGAGAAGCAATATTGAGGGGTCTAAAGGTCTAATTGCTTAGCCTGTTGGAAATGGGAAGGAGAAGGTTGTCCCAGGAGATGGATCTGGCAGTCGCTCCCATGAGGGGAATGCCGAGATAGTTGGATGGAAGGGAGCTCCTCGGTATCCCAAGAAGTCTGGAAATATGAAGTTGGATAGAAGCCGGAGTATTAAAGCAGTAGAGTTTGGATTTTTCCAAGTTGAGTGACATGCTTGAGGCTTTAGTGAAGTCAAAGAGGATGGAGTTGAGATTGTTGGCTTCCTTGACCGTGGGGGAGTTCAGAAGGAGGGTGTCATCAACAAATTGGCTATGAGAGGGTGTTGGTTGAATATTGTGTAAAGGCAGGCCTTTGAGGGAGCCATCAGTGACTGCTCCCTTGATGTACCTTCCCAGGCCTTCCGCCAAAAGTACAAATAGGAAGGGGGACACCATTTACCAGAATGGAGAAGAAGGCTGAGGAGGTGAGATTTAGGACCCAATTTACCCAACCCTGATCGAAACCAAAAGAATCTAAGACAGCTCTAAGATATTGCCAACTGGCTTGATCGAAATCTTTTGAAAGATCGAGTTTGATTAGCATACCTAGAGTTCTTGAAGTCTTGAGGGACTGGATGATCTCGTGAGATAAGATGACGCTATCCATGATTTGTCTTCCTTCTACGTACCCTGCCTGTTCCTTGGAAATGACAAGTGGCAGAATGGGTTTGAGTCGATTGGCTATTACCTTCGTTATTATTTTGTAGATGAAATTGCACAGGGCTATGGGTCTGAACTATTTAGGGTTTGTGACTCTTTCTTCTTTCGAAATGAGGGTAAGAAAGGTGGAATTGAGAGATGGTAGGACCAGGCCTGAAGCTCTTGATTCCTCTACCACTTCCCACACTTCTTTTCTGACCAGGTCCCAGCAGTGGTGGAAGAAATTTGTTGTAAATCCATCCGGGTCGGGGGCCTTTCCAAGAGGCATGGTTTTTACTGCTTGATCCACTTCCTCTTGGGTGATGGGCCGAGTTAAAGCTGCATTTTTCTCGGTAGTTACCAGTGAAGGTATGTGTCCGGTGACTCTACGTATGGCTTGTGTTCTATCCTCCTTAGGTTCTATTAGAAGGTTTTGGTATTAATTGAGCATCTCAGCCTCGATTTTGGAGTGTTCCCTGACTGTGTTGCCCTGACTGTCCTCCAAGTGAGTGATCCTATTGATGTGTTGTCTGTGTATCATAGCTCTATGAAAGAAATTTGTATTCTTTTCCCCTTCCTTGAGCCATTCCACTCTGGATTTTTGCTTCCATAGGATTTCCTCTTGCTTCCTTCTCTCTTCTAGTTGTTCTTGGAGCTGCTCCTCCTCTCTCATTAATTCTGTGGTTCTGGATCCGGAAATGAATGTTTTTTGGATCTCCACCAACCTGCTTTCTACCAACCTGCTTTCTATGCTCCGTATGCTTTGAAATATATTTCCAAAGCTTGTTTTGTTCCATTGTTTCAGCATTTGCTTGAAGTTTTCAAGGCATTGCTAGAATTTATACATGCTGGAACCATGGTCTATTTTCGCCTGCGCCCACCAGGATTTGGCTAGCTGCTGAAAATCCGGATGCGATAGCCAGAATTTCTCAAAAGCGAAAAGGCTTATACTTGGGTAGCTCTCCTATGTCTAGTTGTAGAGCAAGAGGCCAGTGGTCTGAACCTACTTTTGGTAGAATGAGGCTTTCTAGATAAGAGTTTGTTTCCATTATTTCCTCGGTGACCAGGAAGTGATCCAGTCGACATGCAATGTGTTGATTGCCCGATCTACGATTGGACCAGGTGAAGGTACCATTGCTATTTTCTATATCTACTAATTTTAGATGATCAATGAGAGTTTTAAACTTACCACTATCTTGCTCTAATTTTTTGGTGCCTCCTGTTTTCTCCTGCAACATCAAGATCATGTTGAAGTTGCCTCCTAAGATCTAGTTTTGAGTTGTTGCCAGGGTCTTGATTAGTTTAAGCCGCTCCATAAATTTGTCTTTGTCCTGGTGGTTGTGAGGCTCGTAGACATTAGTGATGGAGCCTTCTTGATTCGAGCCGATGACCTCGAAGTGAGTCGTTATTGTGCCTATCGCTGAAAAGGGTTTGTTGATAATGATGTTGGATGGGTTCCATAAGATAGCAAGGCCTCCTGAGGCACCTGTGGAGTCTGTTGTTATGGAATTTCATTCTCGCCATATGCGCTGAAAGATGGTTTTAGCCTCTGCTCCCCCGCATTTGGTTTCCTGTAATAGTAGAATATCTGGATTTTCTTCCATGATGTAGTTTCGGAGGATCCTTTGCTTGGACCTACCATTGATCCCTCTAATGTTCCAGGTGATAATCTTCATCATTAAGAGGGTGGTTTTTTGTGGAGGTATCCCTGCGAAAGCTTGTGAATCTGACCTGAATTTATCATGAGGTCGCCCGCTTCCTTGATCAGTTGGTGCACGGTTTTTCACCCTCTTCATTTATTCTCTTGAAGGACTCTCTTCGAGCCAGAGCTCAAGTTCGTTGCTATACCCAGGCGTGTTGTGGATCTTGCTGAGGAATTGATAAATACTTTATGTACCTTGCGCAATTGTTCTTCAGGGAGGGTTCGCAGGTCCTTTTGACTCAGGGCTTCCTCGAGCTTTTCTAGATCTATTTCTACTAGATCTCTGTCGTCCAACAACATTGGGGTGTCCCCATCCCCGTCTCCTCTTTCTTCTGTGTAGGTTTCACAGCCTTGGGGAGAGGGGGTAGGATTTGGGGCACCTTTTGGAGGCTATTGCGAATCCTTGTGTGGGTCCTGAATTTCCTCATCTTCTGGCAATTGATTCAAAATATCATAAGAGTTTTTGGTTGCGATTTTTTGTCTGGAGTCCAGTATCTGCTTCCTTGGTGGGTTTCTCTTTTTTGATGCGATCGTGGTCAAGCCATCCTTCTGTGCGGTGTCATTTGCTCTAGTGGCTTGTTTGATAAGAGGGCAGTCTCGATAGAGGTGGCCATGCTCATGGCATCTCCTGCATCTAAAGGGAATGTGCTCGTAGTCCAGAGTTTGTTGTCAGTCCTCGTCTTGGTATTCAAGGGTCACCGTTCCAGGGAGTGCCTTGGAGATGTTCATGTAGACACAGTTCCTGGCATATGAGGTATATTTTTGTTGTCTTGTGGCCTCTGAAGCTTTGACATATTTCCCTAGGGTGTTCCCTATGCCCATTAGAATCTCCTCCAGCCAGAACTCTTGTGGCAAGGAGTATAGGTGTATCCATACAAGGGCCATGGTGAAGTCTTCTTTATCTGGGCTAAATCTTTCAGTCCAGAAGCGTAAGAACAACCCTGCTGAGTTGTAGAAGTATGGCCCATTTTCAAATATCCTGTCCTTGTCCTCTAGATTGTATAGAATGATTGTAAAGAAGCCTATTAATTATTACTATATTATGTATAATAACAATAAAGTAATAATAATATTTTTAATATATATAATTATGAATAATAATAATTACTAATTAATAAAGTATTATTAATAATTTATTTATGAATATTATAAAGTATTATTACATACTAATGTGGTGATTAATATAAAATATTATTAATAATATTAACAGTTATTATTATTACTAGTATTATTAATAATTTATTTATGAATATTATAAAGTATTATTACATACTAATGTGGTGATTAATATAAAATATTATTAATAATATTAACAGTTATTATTATTACTAGTATTATTATTATTAACTAGTAATAGCTAACACAACTAACACCCTTGTATATTAACCTATATATGTTATTTCAATATATGCAAACAAACTCATTTCATCATTGTCAATTATGTATTATTATTTGTATTATTGTAGAAATACAATAATTGTTTGTATTATTGTATTATTATCATTGTCAATAATTGTTATATGCAAAAGAACTCATTTCATCATTGTCAATTATATATTATTATTATTATTACTATATATTATTATTATGCCGAAATACAATTGATGATCTTTTAATCTTAAATTCTAATCTTGATGGTCATGCATTGAAGATGTTGGTATATTCTTAGTCGTCCTCCAAAATCAATGAGTCAGATTTATTGTTGATAACTTCTTTATATTTATAAATGTATCCGTTAATCTGTTTACTTTTTAACATTTACCTAATCATATTAAGAAATTACTGTAACATCATATGATTGCCACATTTAAATGATTAACTTTTGGATTTCTTCAACTGTGCGTACGTGGATGAGATGTGGAGGGTTTGTTTTCTGTGTGGGATTTAGCCACTATTTGTGTGATGGGCTGGGAAGTTCGCAGTTTCTTCATGCATGGGCCTAGCATTTTCACTGGGTTTTTTTTAACGCGAGAATTTTTATTTATCGGTAGTTCAGCTTTCACCATCCACGAGTTTGTGCTAGTTTATATTACTGTAAAAATACAATAATTGTTTGTATTATTGTATTATTATCATTGTCAATAATTGTTATATGCAAAATAACCCATTTCATCTTTGTCCATTAGATATTATTATTTGTATTAATGTAGAAATACAATAATGGTTTGTATTATTGTATTATTATCATTCTCAATAATTGTTTGTATTATTGTAGAAATGAAAACAAACAACTATTACATTTTTCACTGACAAACAAAAATAGTAAATAATTGAAAAAGAAACCGAGATAATTCATATCCAAAATTAAGGATCCATGATTAAGGATCCATGCGTATTCCTTCCAACTGTCAACCAAGTTTGCTGATTGAGAATCGACCCAATTAAACTCCAGAATTGCAATGAAAATGTATAGATAAACTCCAGAAATGCAATGAAATAATAATAATGTAATTTAAAATAATTAAAATTAATTTTATTACTGTAATGTGATTACAATAATTTAAATTTGAGTTGTGAATAAATCCTTTCAGAACTTATAAATCCGAAATTAAAATAACTCTAAACTAATTTTGAAAACGAACTGTGGTCCGCAAATGTTAAGCTTTTGTTCGTTGTTGGTCCACAGTCTTCATCAATTTCGTCCTTACCTTCAACCCTTGTACAAAAGTATCGATGTTCTGGTGTGAAGATCCTCCGTCCATTGTTGTTGTCTTCACAGTGTTGCTTAATGCCTTCATGTTTATCTTCATATCTTTCCCTTCGTCACTCAACAGTTTTCGTATAGCGCTGCATATGTCTTCCCTCGCTATCAGCTCGCTATCAAAAGAATTACAGAGAACCCAGTCTACCCCGCATACATGCAGAAAGCTTAATGGATCCTTTATGATGAGAGTGACCGTGAGCCTCCAGCAGATGAGAAACATCTGAAGATCTTTTGGATAAATGAGAAACATAACATACTAAACTTCGGTTTAGAGACATCTCTGCTTATTGAAATCGATCGAAACTTCTCAGATCGGAACAGAATAGAGCCTGCAATGCCGAGGGTTAGGATTTTAAAAAAGATTCAAGCATGAAGCTTTCAAATGTAGACTCTCTACCTTGCGTGTTAATTGAAACGATTACTATTAATTGATAGAATCCTACGACTGACAACCCTCTTGAGGAGAAACGATCGAAATGATCATATATTGTTAATGGTTCATAAGATTGAAGATTGAACCTGGCATGCAACATGTGTCGACCTTAACCACGGCTCCGTTAATTGGAATTCCAAACCTCGCTATGCTTCACATCCATAATTTTTTAATAATGGGAAAAAAAGTAAATAAGGAAATGAAAGCATTCATAAATTCAATGAAGTTAAGAACATTAAATCTCATTCATTGATTTGAGTATAAGGTGAAGATCTTTCATTATAAATCATTTAATTAAAATTTGTAATTAAAAGACTCATTAAACCATAAATTTCAATAAGAAGACCCCTATTAACATAAATATGATGAAATTGACATACTTTTTTATAAACCTCCACAAATATTAAAATTGTTATTTTAATATGTACTCATTAAAACAATTAATAAAAATACCATTACCATACAAACAAACAAAAATGATAACATGAAAACAAACAAAAACGATCAATTAAAAAAAAGTTTTGAAACAAATCATTATTAAAAATATCAATTTTCTTGTATTTTAAAGAAACCTTATGGGATTTAAAATAGAATAGATATTCTGCAAAGTGCATGTCTTATTTTTAAGAGTGTTTTGTACCTTGAAGAAGGAACTACCATCAAGTTTCACGAATTTAGTGCATTTAATAAATGATATTGAACTAGTTGGACTAATGAGAATTAAAGGGATGTTCCTCTTACAAAGGTACATGAAGGAACTAAAGGTATGAAGGAACTAAAGGTATTTGTAATGAAAAGACCGCAACCAAAATTATGCATGGCATAGGCATACATGTTTTTTTAGTCTTTTGGTTTGTTTACTCACTATTGTATTCACATTAAATGTATTTTATTTCTTATAAAATACTTTTATTTTGAAAAGCAAAGAGGGTTTTGACAAGTTTTTCAACCAAAGTTTTTCAACCAAATTTTCATAGGTAATTGTGACTTATTTATGAATGATGTTTCACTTATTATTTTGATTGGTATAATAATATATGAAAATGATTATGAAAATTAAGTTGAAAATATTTTATATGGTAAAAAAAACATGATAAAATTTGGTCCTTCTCCTATATTAGATGTGAGACTCTGTCATAACAAATGTTTTGCATGAAACTTATCATGACATATAGTTTTTTTCCCTCAAAAAAATATTTTCTTTTTGAGAATATTTAGATCAAATTAAAAATATTCATAATTAATAAAGTCAAAAAATGCATTAATGTTGTAATGATCAACCTCTTCATTGAAGGAAGAATTAGATTTATTGAAGAAAAAAGGGACAACAAGAAGAAGCTCTCATTATGCAACCCCTCCTTGATGATCACACCCTTTGATTCCTCCACTAAACATTGACAAAGAAGGTAAGTTGATGCAACAAAAGAGGAATATGAGTCCAAAAAACTACTAAATACCATATAGGCCCCTTGTGAGAGGAAGATGAAATAATAATATAGTTAAAAGATAGAGGGATATAGGAAATCATAACTCCATTCTTATATCATAAGGCATAATGGGCAATGTTTCCAAGAAGAAAAATAATAAATCACCTTCATGGATAATGATTCCATGTTATGAAGACATCATAGGATGTTACTTAAATATGTAGTTTTTTTTTGCATATTGTTATTCTCTCAATATATTGGAATCCATCCATGTTGCTATGGGAAAAATCCCCCTAAACTGGGTCTAAGGAATAGGCAGAGTTAACTCCCTTAAAAGACCTATCTACCTTCAATCTACCCCAAAACCATCTAAACTAAGTGATGAGAGAGAGAGAGAGAGAGAGAGAGAGGAAAGAGAGGGTTAATGAGTGCACATTCAATCCTTCCAGTTGGAGTCGATCTCTTTTGCTTGTTTTCGCCTCCTAGATCACAAATCTCCTCACAAAGTTGACCTGCAAGGGGTTAGGATTACAATGCAACAACATATACAATCTTTAATAATAACTTTAAAAGTCTAAACATAGATGTAAATTCTCAAACTAACAAGAACATGTAAACATAGGGTTTGGGAAAAGGATAATCTCTTTTACTCAAATTCAAGATAAAAAAGGTTACAAACTTCATCGAAGACTATTATACGAACCAAGTCCATGCTCTTATGTCATCGCTCCAAGTGCATCAATCCCACATTAGCTTCTCACAACCAACATATCATCAAGGGAAGGAGGAAGGGTTGCATAAAGAGAAAGGTTGGAGGGGAAAGATGAGGTTAAAAATCAGAATGAGATGCAAACCTTAGGCAAAGAAAGGGAAGGTGTTTTGGCAGAGTTTTCTTATTCTCTTGTTCATGTCCCTAAATGACTCTCCAAGACCTCTTTTTATATGAGAAAAATGTGGTTATTCGATTTGAGGATGGGCTACAAGGGGTAAAATGGTTAGGAAACCCTTCATATTTTGTAAACTGCACCAAATTCCACACAATTTTATATTTTTTTCAAGTTTTGGAGGTAAACGGGGGATAACTAGCATGCAACATGTGTGTGTGTGTGTGTGTGTGTGTGTGTGGGCTAACTAGCATGCAACACATTTCTGTACAAAGGCTATTAGTACAACAGGACATGTACACTATCCAAACAAGGTTTTTTTAGAAGGAAGCCTCAATGGTATTTTTGGCAAAGTATGCAAATGGATGTGCCAATGTATTGTATGCACAGATATGGAATTTTGGACTATAGCACATGCCCCCTAATGTATGAGGTCATAAGAGAAATTGATGTCTGAAAGACATTGAAATATCTTTACAAAATGGGAAGGCACTGAGTTGAGTGAGCTCGAGACGAGTGATTGTGAGTGTGTCATCTACAAAATAATGATAATCTCTCTGAGGTGGGCATACCCATGCTTGGGATGAACTAATCATGGATGTCAATCAAGTACACTATAGATCCATGTCATATATGAATATGATAAAAATATGAATGTCTATATAAAGTGTAGCCGCGAACAATACACATCAGATCTACATCTCAAGATCATCTAAATATATACAAGTACAATATGATATGCATCTTCCAGAATCATTGATGCATGTGGCTGAAGATGAGGACTTCATAGCTCGAACAACAACTTAAAGATATTCAAAAATCAGGTAGGAGTACAATAAGAGTGTAAGACTCACTACTTTGAGGTCTTCCACATGTCATCGGGGAAATACTGGAGGATCTTGATCATCATGCATATAACTTCATTGATTTTGAATCCTAACATGATTGGACTCTCGGGATGGCCGACTTATGAAGATCAAGATATCAACTATAGAATGATTGACTCAGGTTGGATAAAAATTCCCTTGGACAAAAGAAAGAAAAAATGATGAGACTTAGGAAACATACTATTGACATAAGTCTGTGATACAGAAGGAACCACAAACTCCCCATATGTTTCAAAGAGTAACCAGATAGAGGGGGACACAACTCTATGTAACGAGAACAACTTTCTAAGGTCATACTATATCCCAATGCTTGGCAAACAAATGGAAGGATGTGCTTTTTCCAAGGGAGACTATCTTGTTGTTGATAAAAGAGAATATATATCCCATCCCCACTTTTTGGAATATTTGATTTTTATTCTCTTTTTCAAATTTTTAACAAGCTTGAAAAAGAATAAAAGAATGATAAGTTACAAAGGAGGAATGTGTGTCATAGGAAAGTAAACTAGTTCCAAGCGCATGGAACATACTGATGCTCGGTGGAAGGAGACATGTGAAGGATAAGGGAACTCGAGAAAATTACTCCATGGATCAAGGTGTCAGATCACGAGGAAAAAAGTGCTAAAAGGCTTGCATTTAAGAAATTATTTTAATGTTCAGTTAATAGCAACATGAAGCCAGCATTAGGCCAAAGACTCAAGGATGATACATGTGATGCAATTAATTATGACAGAACAAGAATACTTCCATATGAAGTTTTATGAGCCTAAAGAAAGTAATCTTGGTGGGTTTTCACGTTTAGAGAGTCTGGAAAACACTAAAAGAAGACTCCAGAGTGTTCCTTTTTCGCAATTAGTCCATTCGGTTAGAAAAAGGGTTAAACTTATATCGAAATTATGTCTCTTCAAAACCATTTTAACGAGTGTGACACAGAAAAGATCACTCAACTATCTTTTCAATTTTAAGGAGTCTGAAAATAACTTAACTATGGACTCACAACCTTTTTCTAGGTTTAGTCTCTGTATCCCAAAAAAGTGTAAATTATAACTTAGGATAACTCTCTTGGTGAGACATGTCTCTCGAGGCGTACCTTTTTCCTAGATAATCTATTGGCCAAAAAAAGGGTTAAATTTATGCCAAATAGATATTTCTTCCGGACCAATTAACGAGTGTGAAAGGAACAAGGAATCTTAAAAATAGCTTAACTATAGACATTGACAAGGTTCCTTTTTCATAGATAATCTCCAAGGCCCTAAAAAGAGATAAACCAAAACCAAGGAGAATGGCCTGTTTTCAAAAATTTAGTCTGTCAGGCCCAAAAAAGGGTTAAACCTATGCCTGAGAATACTCTCCTAGTGAACCAAATCTCCTAGGGAATACCTTTATTCATAAATTAACCATTCGGATTGAAAAATGGGTAAACTCCCACTAGATAGATGTGCCTTCAATTTTTTGTTTGGCGTGTGTGAAGGGTGACGAGATCACTCGACAATATTTTCAATATTAGAGAGTCTGGAAAGGGTTTAAAGAAGACTCCAAGGGGGATTATTTTATTAAGTAATCCAAATGAGACTAAAAAATCTCTCGTTGTATGTTTCTTTCAAATTTTAAGCGAGCTTGAAAAACAACAAACCATGCTCTTAGGGAGTCCCTCAGGTATACGCCAGAAAACGATGAAGAAGAATGAGGCTTCAACACACATTCATGGTAGGACTAAACATGAATCTCATTCCTATGAAGTACTTTGGCATGGGCATCAAATGGAGAATGAAGCTCTAACTAGGATTCCCATGGAAGGAAGGCTCTACCACATAAAGTATGACACATTTATCAACAATGAAGGTTAGTGTCACAATTGAGTGGGGTAGATCCTAAGGCCAAATGAACCACGAAACGAATAATGCAACAATTAAAGTAGGGAAAATCTAACCTATATGCTAGTTTTGAGGTCAATACCTGTTAGAATGGATCGATACGGTGAAAAAATGTCAAAGAAAAATGTCTCCAAGATCCTTCATATAAGGCCAACGCTCATCCAAAATTTAATAAATCCAATATAGATATAAATCCAAAATAGATAAGAACTTCGGAAAATAAGAGGTGCTACTGAATAAAAAACTTGAAAACAACAAACCTGAACTATACAATATGGTACAAGGAACCACACAACCTTACATCTCATGCATAGAACTAGTTCAAGTAGAGCCTGCTTCTAGGCTCTGAACAAGAGTCTCTTCGATAGTTAACCTAGAAAGTCTCCCAAAAGGGAAGAAAACACAAACCATGGTGTAAGTATTCCCATCGTATAGAAACTTTATTCATGGCTTCAAGGATAGACTCATTCGAAGGTAATTCAAAATCTAATAAATCACACAAACGAGGAGGGTCGACAGTCCCAAAGGGCGAAGTAAACTGACCATATTCCATATGATGGTGGAGGTTCTAGCTATGACTATCAGATTCTATCAATGAATAATAATAAGCACAATGTCTTAAGGATATATGAATACTAAGATGAGACTCAAAAGGAGACTCAAGACCACTCGGACCAAGACGGGTAAGAAAGGGCTCCCATGCCCCCATTGGATAACAAAAATGATCAATTGTTGATACCATGTTTCGAGAAGGAAAAAATGATTACGTAGGTTCATGCTTAGAACAAATTGAACATCGAGGATAAGATGCCATATAATTAACCCATAGTAGGGTAGAGTATACTTGAACACTAGGAACATATAAAGGGGAAGCATGAACTAACGTCGAATTAGGATGGTGATTATCATATGTGGACTAGTCGATAGTGACAATTATTCCATTTTGATGGAAATGCAACACCCAGAAGAGTGTAGAAACCACAACGTTCATAAAATATACATAATCATGCTTGAGAAACATATTGAAATATAACGGGCCTTGCACCACTATAGCATCGACTAGGATAGTGTTGCCACCTAACTAGATAGGAAGCTGAGGAAGAATACCAAAATATTCACTAGGCCGTCTTTCAAAATCCAACAACTCATGCGAAGAAGACACAAGCTCGGGAAAACCCAATGCTTGCAAATACGAGGAGGTTAAAATTCTTGCGGAGGATCCTTCATGCACAATACATCGGTAAATGTTTTTTGAATTAACTTTGACCCTTATTTGAAAGGGTGCATAAGAAGGAAGGCGAGGCTCAACAAGGTCATTCTAGTCAAAGGAAATCATGCTAGGACTTGGACGGGGTGTTCTTAAATTGAGCATAATGCCCCCTTGTTATGAAGGTATTAAAATGGAAACGCTAAAAACATAGTCAGAAAACACATCACTCCCCATCAGAAGAGTGGTATCAACCAAATATTTCATCGATGTGACCATTTTCTCAACCATTGGTTGAATAGACTATGAGACAATATGGTCTTAAGGCCCATCACCCCCCAAAAGAAGAGTGGGATTAGTCGAATATTGCATCGGCATGACCACTTCATCAACCAAAGGTTGAATAGACTGCAGGAAAACATGATCTAAAGGTGCATCACCTCCCAAAAGAGGAGTGGGATCGGTCGAAGATTGCATTGGCATGACCAATTCATCAACCAAAGGTTGAATAGACTACGAAAAAACATGGTATGAAGGCGCATCACCCCCCAAAAGGGGAGTGAGATTGGTTGAATATTGCATTGACACGACCACTTCATCAACCAAAGGTTGAATAGACTATGAGGAAACCTCACAAGACTCAGAATCAGAAGAGCTTGTAGATAGGGACCACAATTTGCGTTCCTTTGTAAGGCCAGGGCATAAATGAGTAAGGTGATCTCCCTTGCAAATATTATAAGGGAACTTATGATTTTGTCCTATCCATCTAGGTTTAACAATAAAATCAATTACCCAAGCATGACTTGCAGAGGTTGGTGATTGGTCGATAACATGACTCGTAGAGGCTACAAACCTATTGCCAGTACGACTAGTAGTGACTGGACTGTTTACCCCATCATGACATGTGGAGGATGGGTTCTTTCCCCCAGCATGACTTTTAGAAGCTGGGTGTTGGTATTCAACATGAATTGCATAGGTTTATGACCTATGTCCACCATGACTCATAGATTTTGGTTATTGGTTGATAACATGACTCGCAGAGGTTAAGGACCTATCGCCATTATGACTAGTAGTGACTTTAATGTTTCCCCAGCATGACTTGCAGAGGATAGGTGATTTTATCCAACATGACTTGGAGAGGTTGGGTGTTTGTCCTCAACATGACTTATAGAGGTTGACGACCTATCTCCAACATTACTCACAGAGGTTGGTTATTTCTTCTTCATATTCTTCCTCTTTCTATTTCATTTAGACTCCTGGCTACTAGTATTTGGAATTTCACTAAAGAAGGCAAAAGGACGAGGAAAATACCTTGCTAAAGAAGGGGCACCAACATGATTCCCATGACATACGGTGCTTAACTAAGAAGCCTCAATATAATTTGGGACACTTGGAATGGTAACCAATGTTATAGAAATATTTTCCTCACCCTATGAAAATTTGCTCAGAAGGCCTTTTCCATTTCCCTATGGAGACTTGAAGTCCCTTTTTTCAATTACCAGAGATAAAAATAATATTTTCCACATATACGTGACCTACCTATTATACAACATGTGTATACGCAGGTTGCATCATTACAACCGGTTTACATTGGGCTTTGTGCCCAAAATTAAAAAATTGTGTTAGGTTTCCATGTCATGTCAAGAGATCCATGATCCTTAGCATTCCATATACTGGAAACATTCTGAATCGGCCCTTCAGTTACATTTGAAGGCTATAAATGGGCCATATCCAAGATGTGTAAAAGAGGAGAAGAATTCAACTTTGAGAGCAAAGTTACTCTGGAGAAATTATTCACTTCATATTGAGTCTTCATCCCTTTATCCTTTTAATTCTGAACACATTGTTCATCCCCCAAACTCTTCCCTACTCGATTGAGAACCTCATTGTCTCTCTTATATGATATTACCTTTGGTAGAGGATTGAAGTGGTGGAAGCCCAACTGGAAGGGACTTAGTTTCTCAGTTATGAACTGTGTTGACATGGAAGTTTGTCATTCATACACTTTTGCTAATTACGTTTTAATGAAATACTATTTTCTCGTCCAATTAATGTCTTGCAAATATTTGAATTGTTATTCCATGGGAATATTTATTATTAATATTGATGTAATATTCTATTGAATGTGATAACTTTATATATTATCACCATATGCTTGTGTATCTTGGTTGTTGAGGACAAATTGTAGGTGTATTGCTTTGAATCAAGTGCTCAACGGTGGACTTCATCGAACGTCTGGACAAGGTAGGATATTTAACCTGTCTTGTTAGCATATTTATTTATATAGAATAATTGATATTGGAGTTGATTTATGCAATCATTTCCATCTATTGTGGTTTACCCCATGCCATAGAGAAATTTTCCTTGTAACATAATCGGTGACCATACTGGGGATAGAATCTTCTTTTATGGGTTTGGAGTGTTTTTCTCCTTTGATTGCTCTCATTTATATTGATTTTATTTTCCTCTAATTGTTTGACATCCTCTATTCATTTTGAGTCTGAGTTTCTTAGCCTTATCCTTAACCGAACAGTGTTTCAATACGTATACGCGGGTTTTTTCTTGAACCACGAAAAGAATAATGCCACAATGCAAGTAGGGAAAAATCTAACCTATATGCCAGTTTTGAGGTCAATACCTGTCAGAATAGATCGATACAATGAATAAATGTCAAATAAAAATGTCTCTAAGATACTTCATATAAGGCCAACACTCATCCCGAATTTAATAAATCCAATATAGATATAAATCCAAAATAGATAAGAACTTTGGAAAATAAGAGGTTCTACTAAATAAAAAACTTGAAAACAACAAACCTGAACTATACAATATGGTACAGGGAACCTCACAACCTTATATCTCATGCATATAACTAGTTCAAGTAGAGCCTACTTCTAGGCTCTGAACAAGAGTCTCTTCAATAGTCAACCTAGAAAGTCTCCCAAAAGGGAAGAAAACACAAACCATGGTGTAAGTATTCCCATCGTATAGAAACTTTAGTCATGGCTTCAAGGATAGCCTCATTCGAAGGTAATTCAAAATCTGATAAATCACACAAACAAGGAGGGTCGACAGTCCCAAAGGGCGAAGTAAACTAACCATATTCCATATGACGATGGAGGTTCTAGCTAGGACTATCAGAGTCTATCAGCAAAGAATAATAAGCACGAGGTCTTAAGGATATATAAATAGTGAGATGAGACTCGAAAGGAGACTCAAGACCACTCGGACCAAGATGGGGAAGAAACGGCTCCCATGCCCCCATTGGATAACAAAAATGATCAATTGTCAATACCATGTTTCAAGAAGGAAAAAATGATTGCATAGGTTCCTGCTCAGAAGAAATTGAACATCGAGGATAAGACGCCATATAATTAACCCATAGCAGGGTAGAGTCTACTTGAACACTAGGAACATGTAAAGGGGAAGCATGAACTAATGTTGAATTAGGATGGTGATTATCAGATGTGAACTAGTCAATAGTGACATTTATTCCATTTTGATGGAGATGCAACACCCGGAAGAGCGTATAAACCACAACGTTCATAAAATATACATAATCATGCTCGACAAGCATATTGAAATATAACGGGCCTTGCACCACTATAACATTGACTAGGATAGTCTTTCCACCTAACTAGATAGGAAAATGAGGAAGAATCCCAAAATATTCACTAAGACGTCTGTCAAAATCCAATATCTCGTGTGAAGTAGACACAATCTTGGGAGAAACCAAAGCTTTCAAAGACAAGGAGGATAAAATACTTTTGGAGGCTCCTTCATGCACAATACATCAGTAAATGTTTTTTTGAATTAATTTCGACCCTTATTTGAAAGGGTGCAGAAGAAGGAAGGTGAGGCTCAACAAGGTCATTCCAGTCAAAGGAAATCATGCTAGGACTTGGACGAGGTGTTCTTGAAGTGAGTGTAATGCCCCCTTGTTCTAAAGTTATTGAACTAGAAACGCTAAAAACACAGTCAGAAAACACATCACTCACCATCAGAAGAGTGGTATCAACCAAATATTTCATCAATGTGACCACTTTCTCATCCATTGGTTGAATACACTATGAGACAACATGGTCTTAAGGCCCATCACCCCCCAAAAGAGGAGTGGGATCAGTTAAATATTACATCAGCATGACCACTTCATCAACCAAAGGTTAAATAGATTGCGAGACAACATGATCTAAAGGTGAATCACCCCCCAATAGAAGAGTGGGATCAGAGGAATATTGCATTGGCACGAACAATTCATCAACCAAAGGTTGAATAGACTACGAGAAAACATGGTATGAAGGTTGATCACCCCCCAAAAGGGGAGTGATATCTGTTGAATATTACATCGGCATGACCACTTCATCAACCAGAGGTTGATAGACTATGAGGAAACCTCACAAGACTCAAAATCAGAAGAGCTTGCAAATAGGGACCACAATTTGTGTTCCTTTGTAAGGCCAGGGCATGAATGAGTAAGGTGATATCCCTTGCAAATATTACAAGGGAACTTAGGATTTTTTCCTATCCATCTATGTTTAACAATAGAATCAATTCCCCAAGGATGAATTGCAGAGGTTGGTGATTGGTCAATAACATGACTCGCAGAGGATACAAACCTATTTCCAGTATGACTAGTAGTGACTGGACTTTTTCCCCCATCATGACATGTGGAGGATGGGTTCTTTCCCCCAGCATGACTTGCAGAGGTTGGGTGTTGGTATTAAACATGAATTGCATAGGTTGATGACCTATGTCCACCATGACTTATAGAGGTTGGTGATTGGTTGATAACATGACTCGCAGAGGTTAAGGACCTATCGCCAATATGACTAGCAGTGACTGTAATGTTTCCCCAGCATGACTTGCAGAGGCTAGGTGCTTTTCCCCAACATGACTTGGAGAGGCTGGGTGTTTGTCCTCAACATGAATTATAGAGGTTGACGACCTATCTCCAACATTACTCATATAGGTTGGTTATTTCTTCTTCCTATTCTTCCTGTTTCTATTTCATTTAGACTTCTGGCTACTAGTAGTTGGAATTTCACCAGAGAAAGCAGGAGGAGGAAAATACATTGCTAAAGAAGGAACACCAACATGATGCCCATGATATAAGGTTCTTAACTAAGAATCCTCAATATAATTTGGTACATTTGGAATGGTAACCAATGTTATAGCAAGATTTTCCTCACCCTATGAAAATTTTCTCAGAAGGCCTTTTCCATTTCCCTATGGAGACTTGAAGTCCCTTTTTGCAATTACCAGAGCTAAAAATAATATTTTTCCACATATACGTGACCTACCTATTATACAACATGTGTATACGCAGGTTGCATCATTACAACCGGTTTACATTGGGCTTTGTGCCCAAAATTAAAAAATTGTGTCAGGTTTCCATGTCACGTCACAAGATCCATGATCCTTGGCCTTCCATATACTGGAAACATTTTGAATCGGCCCTTCAGTTACATTTGAAGGTTATAAATGGGCCATATCCAAGCTATGTAAAAGAGGAGAAGAATTCAACTTTGAGAGAAACGTTACTCTGGAGAAATTATTCACTTCATATTGAGTCTGCATCCCTTTATCCTTTTAAGTCTAAACACATTGTTCATCCCCCAAACTCTTCCCTACTCGATTGAGAACCTCATTGTCTCTCTTATATGATGTTACGTTTGGTGGAGGATTGAAGTGGTGGAGGCCCAACTAGAAGGGACTTAGTTTCTCCGTTCTTAATTGTGTCGACATGGAAGTTTGTCATTCATACACTTTTGTTGATTACATTTTAATGAAATACTATTTTCTCATCCAATTAATGTCTTGCAAATATTTGAATTGTTATTCCATGGGAATATTTATTATGAATATTGATGGATTATTCTATTGAATGTGATAACTTTATATATTATCACCATATGCTTGTGTATCTTGGTTGTTGAGGACAAATTGTAGGTGTATTGCTTTGAATCAAGTGCTCAACGGTGGACTTCATAGAACGTCTGGACAAGGTAGGATATTTAACTTGTCTTCTTAGCATATTTGTTTATATAGAATACTTGATATTGGAGTTGATTTATGCAGTCATTTTTTTCTATTGTGGTTTACCCCATGCCATAGAGAAATTTTCCTCGTAACAGAATTGGTGACCATACTGGGGATATAATCTTCTTTTTCGGGATTTGGAGTGTTTTTCTCCTTTGATTGCTCTCGTTTATATTGAGTTTATTTTCCTCTGATTGTTTGACAGCCTATGTTCATTTTGAGTCTGAGTTTCTTAGCCTTATCCTTAACCTGACAGTGTTTTAATACATATATGCGGGTTTTTTTCCTGAAATTCATGTACATATGTGTGTTGTCATTCAATGGGAAGCGTATATACATAGTTTTCTCCTGAACAGTCGCCTACATAATTCTTGTATGCTTGGTTGCTGGGTTTTATGTTTGTTGGGTAAGTTTTGAAGATTGTTGAGTCTTCTTAGGTCTCTGGTATGACTGTTAAGAATTTGTAGAGTGATAGGAAACCTTTCTTTGGTTGAATTTTTGGGAAGTTCATTTCTCATCCTCTTTTTCATTGATTGTCCTTCCATATTGGGCTGGGTGTTTGCTTCTTGATATCCTACTTAGTTTGTCTATGTTTACATAAAGTAGAATCTTTATATCAAGTGTTGTTCAGTCCTTGCATTCTCATTCTTTTATATTGAAAATACAAAAATAATAAACATTTTTCATTGTCGGCATTTGATCTTTTGGGTTCTTATTGTTGATCTTAGTGCATGTATGGAAAGATTGCATCTTTTTATTATGTCGTGATTTTTCATTGCTATGGTTAGTGGAGTCCCCATGACTCCCTTAATTAGTGCTACACAACCCATGGTATTTTCTCATCCCATGGGGATGAATCCTTTCTTATTTCTGAGTGGCACGCCAAGGCATGATACTCAACTAATACCTTGGTCCTATAATCATTTTTCTCATGGTATGCCAGACATGTCTTCGCACTTTCCATCCTCTGTCTTGTCTCCTTATGTGAATCCTAGTTTTGGGTATGGGGGAATGATGCCTCCTTATTCTCCCTTTTTATTTGGTGGGAGTCATATCCCTCAATGAACTCTTACAGTAGGAGGTTGGACTATTCCTTCCTACAGATCCAATCCTAGCTTCACTTTTTTAAGAGAAAGTTCTCAAATGGGCAGTCATTCTACTTATTACATCCCATCCATCTATCCTTATTCCACTATGTTAGTTCCTACGAACTCTTTTCCCATGTTCGACCTCCATCTATCCTCTGGTATTTCATATAGGGGGAGTTAGTTTTATAGTATTGGAAACCCCCTTCACGAAGTTCCTTCATCTTGGGGAAACATATATCCTCATCTGAGTAACCCTTTTCATGTTGATTTCTCTTCGCAAGTGACTTCTGTGGTGACAATGTCCTTACAACCCTTTATGAATCAGTTTGGAGGAGGATAATTTCCTGTCAGATAGGGCCATGGTGTATACCAGAACCCTTCCTGGCCCACAATTTCTCAAAATCAATCTTTCCCATAACCATGGTCTCAAATTCCGCAACCAACCAAAGCCAGTCCAGTCACTACAAGTCATACTGGTATTATATCACTAACATATGCCAGTCATGTTCGATATTGGTCGAAAACCTATGCAAGTCATGTTGAATACCAACAACTAGTCATTGCAAGTCATGCTAGGGGCACAAATCTAGTCACTGCTACTCACATTGCACATACATCACCAACCTATGCTAGTCATGTTGGGGATTCATCACCAACTTCTACTTGTCATGTTGGGGATTCATCATCAACCTTTTCTAGTCATGTTGAAGGTTCGTCACCAACCTCTGTTAGTCATGTTGGGAATTCATCACCAACCTCTACAAGTCATGTTGGATATTTTCTACTAGCCTCTACAATTCATGTTGGGATCATGTCACCAACCACTACAAGTCATGTTGGGGGCATTCATATGATCGATAATCGTAGACATGTAAGATGTAATCCCAATTTCCTTTGTAGTCTTTGCAAAGGAGATCACCTTACTCATTTTTTCCCTGCTACTATTGTGGTACAAGAAGCGTGGTCATTGACTGGGGGCCCTTCGGGTTCTAAGTCATCTTTGGTTCCCCAACCTTCTTTAGTTGATACAGTGGTCATATCAATGCAATATTTGGCTAACACCACTCTTCTTTTTGGAGGTTATGCATTTCTTGACCTTGTTGTCTCCCATCTTGTTCAACCAATGACCGTGTCGATGCAATCCTTGACCGACACTACTCATATTTTTGGGAGTGATGTGTCTCTTGACCTTGTTGTCTCGCATCCTATTCAACCAATGGTTGAACAAGTGTTCATGCTGATGAAATATTCGATCGATCATGCTCTTCTCTTAGAGATTGACAAGTCTAAGTAAGTGGCATTTCTGATGCAATCTTCAGTCAATCCCACTCTTCTTTTGGGGGGTGATGATTCTTTCGACCATGTCCTTGGAATGTCTAGCTCTGTACCTTCTTCACAAGAGATTATTCCACTCTCCCTGAGTATTCTCCCTCCAAGTCTTAGGGAGGTTTCCTTTAACTAGGATGTTCTTGTGGAGTATCAAATTCCTTCTACTACACCCTTTCAGATAAGGGGTGTTCTTCAATATATCATTGAGAAGGTAACCTCTACAAATATTTTACCCCCCTCTACTTGAAGAACTTTGGGTTTTCCCAAGCTTGTGTCAGCTATCTATGAATTACTGACTTTTGACAGAACTCCTTCACGGGAGCCTTGGCCTCCCCCATCATATGTTTCTTAGAAGAGAATCCCCATGTCTTGTTTAAGCTCTTTTCCGACTGTCTTAAAAAGAGAAAATATTACCAAGTGAACTTGTCTCTTTCACACTCGTAAATTGGATTTGAAAGGAAATAAATTTGGTGCAATTTTATCCCTTTTTCAAACCAAGTAGACTAAATTTATGAAAAAGGACATTTTTTGGCATTAAGTTGTAATTGCATCTCATTCTCTTGCTTGCAGTATTGAGCCTATTGTCGGTTCTCTCTTTCTCATTATAAGCCTATCACCTCAATAGTTTACATCATCATCCAAGAAGAGCCTTGTTTATATCCTTTTCATCTTGACACCTTATACCCTAAGAAGAAACATTCCCCTGAGTGTCCATATCCTGCATGCACCTCCTTGCATTGAGTATAGGTATGTTCCATTGTTGGAACTAGTTGCTTACTCGTGACACTTGTTTCCTCTTATGTATCATAACATTCATTTGACTATGAAAAAACAAATAAATACGTGAGAGAAAATAATATTATCTTATATTGGCAGCAGTCGTGTCGCCTTTGAATAGAGAACAAACTTTTGAGTGAACTTGTCCTCAAAATTTAGGGTTTAGCATGACCTTAGGAAGTTGATCTCATTACTTAGAGTTTAATACCCTGACTAGTTACTCTTCCATTCCCTATGGAGAGTTTGATTGGTGCCTCATGCATCACAAAGTTTCATCATTAAGTATATGTTTCCAGAGTCATCCATATGTCTCATGCTCTTGTTCAAAGGATGTCTATCATCCTGTGTCGACCATTTCTCAGAAATATTTACTTTGCATGTTTGCCATACCCTCAGTGTGTCTCAAAGTTACATGAAGTTGTAGTCCTATCATGCACCCTAGTCCTACTTTCATTATGGGTAGGTAACCTTGAACCCAACAGTCAACATCTCCTCATTGGTCGTTGAGTTGGGGGTTCCCTTGTTTCGATGATAAGAAATATATTCACACATTGGAATTCATGCAATTTCTTGGATTCCATTAAACTTATTGGTGGTTTCCTCTCCTTTGTCGGTAGTTTTCCTTATTTGTTGTTATTCATAGGGTCTTTTTCGTGCACTGCTTTCATATGGTGCATGTGAAATATGCACAGGGTCGTTGTTTCATGAACATGTTCTTCATATGAGTTCCTCCAAGTCATCAAGCTACTGCTTTGTATCTCGTGCTGACTAATGAGAGATTACTTAATTCTTTCCTTTCAGCGAGTCTCCTTCCATCGAATTAAACACATCTATTCTGGAAATGAGACCTAGAGTCCTATGAGTACCTAGAGGCTTGTAGTCATCATTGGCAGGTTCTCTCACCATCAACAATTGGGAATACATCAATGTCTCTCGATCGATGGATTTTTCAAGTGTTCGACCTCAAAACCTTTATTTACACTTGTAAGAATGTACTCAATTCCTTGATACCTACTTTCATTATCGGTATGTTGTCTCGTGTTTGTTAATGGTATACCTTAATGACTGGTAATCAAATGAAGTCTCATTATGTTTGAAATCAACTCCTTTATTCACTTGATGTAGACTTTCACCTTTGGTGGATCATGTAGAAGACTTGAAGACATCAGTTCATAGTCACAAATTTTCTGAGTTGTTTTTATCTTTCATTGGACCAGTACCTATGTGACTTCAGTGATCATGGGAGATCATATTGTACTCCATTGTATACAGATATCTTCAAATTGATTTTGAGATTGGTTTTACTGGGCCTTGTTCGTGACTATGACAGCCTATGGCATGTAGCCACCTTTGTATTTCCTATTCATGGCCATGAATAGTTTCTTGGTATATTTTCACATGGATCTATAGTGTAATTCAAATTGGCATCCATGTGCGCAAAGTCGGTACAGATTGTAATATTTTCATGAGAAACTAGTCCGTCCAGATGGATCTCCATTACTCCACTTCTAGGTATTATAATGTATTTCGACCATCACAGATAGTCATCTAACCTCACACATTAGGGGCTATATGTTATAGCAAGATTTTTCTCACCCTATGCAAATTTTTTTAGAAGGCCTTTTCCATTTCCCTATGCATACTTGAAGTCCATTTTTGCAATTCCCAGAGCTAAAAATAATATTTTTCCACATATACATTCCCTAACTATTACACATCATGTGTATACACAGGTTGCACCATTACAACCGGTGTACATCGGGTTTTGTGCCCAAAATTAAAAAATAGTGTCGGGTTTCCATGTCACGTCACAAGATCCATGATCCTTGACCTTCCATATACTAGAAACGTTTTGAATTGGCCCTTCAGTGCCATATCCAAGCTATGGAAAAGAGGAGAAGAATTCAAATTTCATAGAAACGTTACTCTGGAGAAATTATTCACTTGATATTGAGTTTGCATCCCTTTATCCTTTTAAGTCTGAACACATTGTTCAGCCCCCAAGCTCTTCCCTACTCGATTGAGAACCTCATTGTCTCTCTTATATGAGTGTGCCTTTGGTGGAGGATTGAGGTGGTGGAGGCCTAGATGGAAGGGACTTAGTTTCTCGGTTTTGAACTGTGCCGACACGAAAGTTTGTCATTCATACACTTATTTTGATTACATTTTAATAGTTTAATGTCTTAAGAATATTTGAATTATTATTCCATGGGAATATTTGTTATGAATATTGATGGATTATGCTATTGAATGTGCTAACTTTATATATTATCACCATATGCTTGCATATCTTGGTTGTTGAGGACAAGTTGCAGGTGTATTGCTTTGATTCAAGTGTTCAACAGTGGACTTCATCGAACATATGGGCAAAGTAAGATCTTTATCTTGTCTTGTTAGAATATTTGTGTATATATCATACTTGAGATTAGAGTTGATTTATGCATTCATTTTCGTCTATTGTGATTTACCTGATGCCATAGAGAGATTTTCCTCATAACAACCAACCAAACCGGTAGTACCACATTCAACCCAGGAATGCACAATGTTTCCATCAAAGGGACACTGAGATTTCCAAAGAAAGGAAAAGCAAAAGAATACCCTTGCGAAGGGGTTCCTTGGTTGGTATCGTCGGTAACTTTTTCCACGAAGATATTATTCACATTTTCTTCCCTTACGAGATCGTTCAAGTATGTAAAATTATCACACTCTAACTATGGTATATTAGTGGTATAAAAATATATGCCTATAAGGAGGCGGCTCCATGTTTCTAAGCAGAAGACCAAAAATTCCTCATGACCAGCAGAGTGGGTGGTCTACCACCTTAGGTCAGAGACCCAAAGTAATGACTGACTAAATCACTATGGAAAACTAGGAAAAAAAGAGCACACTACTAAGAAGAAAATCCTAAAAAGATACAAGCCAAAAAAATGACCCTTCTAAATGCTTCCAACCCAAGAAGATGAAGTCATAATTATTCAAAGCATTCAAAAAGGAAAAAAAATAGCTAGGAGAAGTAGTTACTAGTCCTCCGACCAATGGTCCCTTCGAGTGTCTCCCGGAGAATACAGATTCTACCTCAGGTACCGTGATACACCACTTGTAATCATTTGTGTGTCAACCTATATAATGGAAATTAGGCCACCAGATTTTAATCAACAACTACGGGGGTACGGTCAACAACCAAGCAAGTATATGGGCAGGGTAACTAAGCCCGAAGATCTTCTAAAGGATTGAAATGTAACAAGGCCATAATAACTCTTAGAGTACCTTGGGCGGATCCAAGTGTCTTGGAGGTCTAACACAAATCAGGCGAGTAACGCTACAGGATTCACCCCCAATATGCACTCTCCCAAATGATTTGTCAGGATTAGGAGTGGATATATTTGTCACCATTCTCCACGCGGCCTTGTGTTTGACTCATGTGTTAGAGAGGATCTTCCTGGATTGAGTAATTACAAGATGGATTTTTCACACCTTAGCACAAACACCTAAGTTAAGTTTTGGTTGGCCTTGGAGAGTTTGACTCTCCCTACCTATTCTAATGCCCTAGCCTAAGCTATTGGGGAACCCTAGAAAAAGTGTTACTAATATATTTTACATTAGCATGTTCGTTTTAAGGGATTTTCTTATTCAAGGAACATAAGTGCAACTTATGTTGTTTAAGACTCTTACAAAAATGAAACTTATTAGAACATGGGAAAATAATACTTTACACTAATTCTACAAATGAAAAAGATCTTCAAGAAAAAATCATGAACATTCCTTCAAACTTACAAATGAAATCTTTTCTCCTTTCCATGCAAAAAATCACAATGCAAGTTTTGAGTGAAATAAAAGAGAAAATGAAAGGATTTTCTTTCTTATTTTTCTTTTGAAATGATTTGAAGATGAGAATAAAACACAACCCTATGCTAATTTATTTTTCTTTTTCAAATAACAATGCAAATCAAATGCATAGAAAGAAAGAGACCTAAAAAACTTTTTTTTTTCTTCCAATCAAAACAGAACTAACAAAAGATGCTAAAAGAAACTACATAATACACAATTCAAGATAAAAATAAGCCAGAAATGATTGGAAACATAGAGCTACAAGAGGATTTATTTATGTTATTTCATAAACAATATGAGCCTACAAATTGTTTAAACCCCAAACAACAAAAGATTATGGAACTCAGGAAGACCTGGGAACCACAAGTTTCCAATAGGAAAAGGAAAATCTTTTGAAAAAAAATTCCAAAACTACAGAGACGCATGTTGTGCATGGTCAGCCTGCGTATGTATGTAGGTTGTGTATAATGTATAACACATATGTATGTGTGTTGTACAAAGAATATGGCATGTACACCTCTACAATTTTTCAAAAAAAGAAAAAGGTTGGATAGAGAACTTGGGAAAGGGAAACTAGTAAGCACCTGGAAGGTGACTGGAGACCCAACCTAACTCAGAGCACTCAGAAAAATCATAAAGAAACTAAAATTCAAATCAAACCAAGATATCCCACTAAGACCCTAAAGAGAATCCCCAGTGGAGTCGCCAATTTTGCTACGATGAAAATCCCCCTAAACTGGGTCTAAGGAATAGGCAGAGCGATAACTCCATTAAAAGACTGATCTACCTTTAATATACCCCAAAACCATCTAAACTAAGTGATGAGAGAGAGAGATGAAAGATAGGGTTAATGAGTTCACCTTTAATCATTGCAGTTGGAGTTGATCTCTTTCTCTTGTTGTCGCCTCCTAGATCACATATATCCTACCAAAGCTGACTTGCAAGGGGTTAGGAATACAATGCAACAACACATACAGTCTCTTATAATCACTTTAAAAGTCAAAACATAGATATAAGTTCTCAAATTAACAAGAACATGTAAACATAGGGTTTTGGGACAAGGATAATCTATTTTATTCAAATTCAAGATAAAAAGGGTTACAACCTTCATTGGTGACCTCTCTACGAACCAAGTTCGGGCTCCTTTGTCATGGCTCCAAGTGCATCAATCCCACATTATCTTCTCACAACCAACATACCATCAAGAGAAGGAGGAAGGGCTGCATAAGGAGAAAGGTTGGAGGGGAAAGTTGAGGCTAAATCTCAGAATGAGATGCAAACCTTGGGAAAAGAAAGGGAAGGGATTTTGGCAGAGTTTTCTATTCTCTTGTTCATGTTCGTAAATGACTCCCCAAGACCTCTTTTTATATGAGAAAAAAATGGTTATTCGGTTTGGGAACAGACTACAAGGGGTAAAATGGTTAGGGAACCCTTCATAGCTTGTAAACTCCGTTGAATTCCACATGAATTTATATTTTTTGCAAGTTTTGAAGGTAAACACAGACTAACTAGCATGCATCACATGTGTGTAGTGGGATAACTAGCATGAAGCACGAGTGTGTATGCAGGCTATTAGTACAACAAGATGTGTACACTATCCAAAAAAGGGTTTTTTAGAAGGAAGCCTCGGCAGTATTTTTGGAAAAGTATGCAAATGGATGGGCCAATGTATTGTATGCACATATATGGCATTTTGGACTATAACACATGTACCGTAGTAAATCAAATAAACTTAAGGAAAAGAAGAAGGATCAAAGTCTAGAAATCCCCTTTCTCTAAAATAGCTAGGGATCTCCCTTGTCAAATGATCCAATCTTGAATCTATAATTATTTTATTTAGTTTTCTTCAAACATGTAAGGGTGTGGATTTCAACTCAATGGTGATGATGATGATAACTCTTTATTTATACCAACATTGGTGCATGGAAGCTTATGAAATTTTATGATTAATTGATTTATTTAACATTTTGGTTAAGGCAATATAACTATTTTGATTATGAAAAGTTAATAAGTAATTATTCTTAAAATAATAATTAATACTCATGTAAATTATTTTTTCAAGAAACATTTTGCAAGGAAACTCATTTGATGTTTTCCCACATTTGTGGGTGGTATCCCTAGTAAACTTTGTCAACAAAACTAGTGCGCCTCACATAAGGGGATTCAAACTAGACACCTATGAATACAAAACTAACCAAATTCCAAACAACATTAACAACAAATGATTTAAATAACTCCTTAGATTAAACACATATTCTTATAATTAATTAATAATATTAATTTTTAAAAATTTAATAATTAAATTATTATTATTATTATTAATTGGATACACGCCACAAATACACTCTACCTCAACAATAAAAAAAAATTGTTGCTACCCTATAAGCATATGCATGACATTAATGCGATGTCAAAAACATACACACAATGTTAACACGATGTCATAAGAGTACATATGACCACAAATACACTCTACCTCAACCATAAAAATAAATGTGTTACTACCCTTTAAGCATATGCATGACATTAACACGATGTCAAAAACATACACATGATGTTAACACGATGTCATAAGAATACATATGACACTTGCAATTTCATGTTGCATTGATAACAATGACGCAAACAAAGAATACATAGTGACACTAAAATAACAAAAAGCAATACACCCCAAAAATGTATCACCGAACACTTGAACAAACAAAAGAAAAAAAAAAATCACAAGAAGAACAAATTTTGACACCAAAACTTTGTATTATATCAATCTAACTTCCAAACAATTCCAGTCTTAAAAAAATAAACAAAGCATAAAACTACACTGAAGTGGAGAAATCAGAGCAACATTCACAAAAACATATTTAGTAAAAGCAAAGGTATATTAACTGAATTCCCCCTGAAATCACCTCCTAAAAAATTCTTATATCTAATTATAAAAGAGGCGAACAATTAACTTCGATATTATTACTAGTAGTGAAATGTCTCTAAAAATATTTCAATATTCTTATTAGTTCTTAATCTTTTTAACAAAAATTTTAGTAGGAAGAAGTCAAAACATTCTATGTTTTATTAAAATTTGATTATGTTTTTTTTGTGAAATTGTAATTTTTTTTTATTAATTTGTCCTAAAAAAATCTTATTATATTTAAATTGTGAAATTTTAATAATTAATATCTATAATTTTAACAATGTTTTAAAATTTTTGACTAAATTTTAAACAAAATTAATAAAAAAACAAAATTAAAAATTAAAAACAACATACTTAGACTATACTAATTTTTAATACATAAAACTTAACACCTAAATAGAATATCTATATATTAATATCTATATAATATTTATGAACTATTAATAAATAAACAAATTCCATCAACTAAAAGGATAGTCATATTATCAAATTCAATATTAGTGTTGAATATTTCATAATGGGTATGCTTGATATATTCAAGCAACTTGTATGTCATTATAAGATATGGTCAACTTTGAATGTTACGTTATAAATTGGCATTTAATGTGACATTATTGGAGTGATTTAGAGCAAGGAGTAACTTATTAGAGAATCATTCTTTGACGGATGAACTACTATGGGATTTACCTAACTATATGTTCGTCATTTAACATGAACCCGTTTAAGTGTGACTTGGATATGATGTTTTTTTTTTAAATGTATTTTAGTATTTTGTTTGTTGATATAGTTTTAAAAGTGACAAAATTTATCATAATTTAGTTATTAATTGGTAGTGAGTATAATTATTATTGATTATTATCTTGAGTTGTATTCTAAACGTTTTATGTTTTGGTTCTTTTTTTGTGATATTATCTATTTAATATTTCTTAAAATTTAATTAGAAACTATTAGATCTGTAGATTTCAGTGGTTAAATCTATACTAGCATAGATTTATTTTAACCTAGGATCTATCAAGCGCTTAGAGGGATCAAATCTCTTGAGATGAAAACCTTTAACCTTTCCTCAAGTTTTGCATTTTAAAAAAGGTTTTCACCTCGAGAAATTTGATATCTCTCACCCCTTGATAGATCCGAGGTTAAGATGAATCTATAATGGTTTAATAAATTAATATTTGTTGGCACGAGGGCAGACCCAAGGTTCAACGCTACAACAACGCACAAACAAAACCCTAACTACCAGCCCTTTTGGCAACACCTGCGAAGCAAATGAAGTCTCGCCCGAGGTAGAAGCAGGGGTGGTTGCAAGACTAAGATGTCTGCAACCTTAGCTGGGACACAGATCTGTGATTATAACACCTTATCAAAGCACTTAGCAATTACAGTTCATCAATATTAAACCAGTATATACTTCGCATACAAAACCCTAATTACAGAGCATCGCAATATTCAATCAGATCTAGTATGTTCAAGCACTAAGCACATCCACATAGGTCAGATCTAGCATTCATCCATATTATTTAGCATGTAGCATCAACAGATCTATCTATCATTCATCTATGTCAAGCATATAAACAAGTAAACACATAAACACATCCATATATTGCACAAAGCAACCATAACACAAGATATACGTGGTTCACCCCCACCCTGGGGCTATGTCCACCAACTCTTCTTCTCTCTATTATATTTTGTCAATCGTCTTATAGGAACAAAGCATCAGAACACTACTCCACATAGGACAGGAGATCGACGCGCACTTCACCAGATCCTCCTTCCCCAAGTAGATCTAGGCACAGAGCCTTACACAGTTTGTGCACGAAGAACTACAAATGACTTGCACTTAGCTTTGCAAGTCTTAATCATGTCTTCTTACACATTGCCAATACTAGCACTCAACCATCGGTCGCTACTTACATCGCCTAACTTTCTATTTATATATTACAAAATATGCCTAAGCATGGGTAAACCCATGTTCCTACATTCCCATACCTGTTACATAGCCCAAAAAACCAAAAATCCCTAAAGAGGGGCCGATATCCCATGATCTCCACTTCGTCTTGCGCTCCGCCTTCGACAGCCTATCGAAGTCCCAAAAATAGGTCAAACATGACCAAGGATCCTCAAACTTGGTCAAGGGCCAACATGTCCCCAACACTCACTTATGACTCATCCTGAGTCACTCTAATCTGGGTAATTCTGGCACAAAATCCTCGAGCTTGGCTCGAGCTGCTTCGACTTGTTGTTGTTCTATGGCCTCCTGCTCAACGAACTCTTGGATGAATGCTTCGTTGACAGATCCCTCTAGGCGTTGTTCAGCTATAGTGATGACTTGCTCCAGTTCTCCTCCTCGACCTTTGATCTCTGAGAAAAGTTGGCAAGCCTCATCCTATATAGGTTGGAGCCTCTGAGTCACTTCCATGACTCTTCTCTGAATGGTGTGAACATGTTGTTGAGAAGTGCATTGCTCTTGGGATCGCTTCATCATTTAAACAACTGACAGGGGCTTCAACTACGCTTGTATTGTTTCTATTTGTTGCTTTGCCTCCTAGAGTTGTGACTCCAGTGCCTTCAGTTATGGATTCTCAGTGAGTCACTCATAAGTATGGGCACTACGATCACTTAGTTGTTTACATTACATGGAAAGGGACTTTATTCTCTCAACTGCGCTTTGGGTAGTTACTTCTCTTTGATCCCTCACCTCCTGTGGAGTGTCGGGTATTGTTTCGAGCACTAAGTATGTTATTCTTTGTTGTAGTTATTCGATAGCTTCTGTGAGCTACTCTACTTGATGTTCGACTCAGTCTTCTACCTTTGGCTCTAAACCTGTCACAGAGTGAAGTTCTTTGTTGACTATTTATTTCACTTTGAGTTTCTCTGCGAGCAACTGTTCTTTTTCTTGTTGAATCTATGCTTTCTCCTTTTGAAACTTTGTCTGGAGAGCAACCTTATCCTACTCCGCAACTCAACGTTGTTCCATGAAAACTTATTGCACTTGCTTCAAGGCCTGGGTGTCTTGTTCTGTTACTTCCTGTGTGTGATTAAGGCGAGCTTCGATCACATCAACTAGTCTACGGAGTTGGGTTGGCTCATCTCCCAACTCTGGTTATCCCTATGGAAAGGGCGCAATGGACACTGCGTGACTGGACTAAAGGGCCTATTGTACCCCTCGGAGTTCAACTTCAATTTTTTCATACATTTCTTCCTGCTTGGCTTCATGCTTATGTAAGATGTCCTGCAAAGCATATATGACAGCTGCTATGATAAAGTCGAAGTCATCAACAGTGATCAAAGTCTGCATCTTAGTCAAGGTGGCTCTGGATTTCTTTCGGGAAGAGCATTTCATGGGAGAAACCTTCCTCTTCTTCAAGGGACCAGTCTCATATCTAGGCAGTTTTACTTCGCCTTGCTTCTGCTCATCTTCTTTTCCATTTATCTCTTCTACTGTGTCATCACCCACTCGGTCGGGTGATACTGAAGCAGTTTTTTTTATGCCCTGCTTAAGTCTTGGGCTTCTATGGTATTCTTCCTTCTGTTGGTTCCAGGTGTGTCATGTTTTTTGTGAGTGGCCTCAACTTTGGGGTCAGACATCTCTACAGGATCAGCAGGGATAAGGAGGTTTACTGACTAGTCCTTAGTTATCTCCTCGAGGTCCTCTTCTATGAGCTTGTAGTACAACTGAAGCTCCTCCTTATTCTCGTTTTCTCGCGCATTGATATAGATGAAGTGTCGATCTACACGAAACTTCATGAGGGGTCGGAACCACTGTAGGGTCTTCAGATTCATGCGAGGTTCGACTTTGATAACCCTCTTCAGTTGGAGATAATACGTATAAAAAAATATGTTCTACTACCATTGTTTTCCCATATCGCTTGAGTACTAGAGTGTGGTGAACTTCGCAGCAAGCGGCTCGAATGACTCAATGTCTGGGAAGGTCACACCTTCTGGCATCTCCCAACAATAAATTCTATGAGGATCAAGAACCAGCTGAAGTGGAACTCATAGCCCTGATCCTAAGCTCTGCGATAGTCTAAATCCAATTGGTTGACTAGTTACTTCACCCAGTTCATCTGTAGGCCTTCTACACATTTCCTCGCGAGGTCAACGACAAACCCTATGACCTACGTGGGCCTGTTCTTCCTTACTAGCTTTCCTGCAATTAATTGGCATGTTAGGCACACTGCGCCATTCTATATGGAAGCTACCTTGTAGCCTTGTATCCCCTTCTCAACATCGTCATAGGCATCCTTGATCTTCTATGCTAATGTGCGATCTCTGGCTTTACCCAGATAGAAGTCCTGCAGGGCAGGTCCTTGCATGCTCAATCTGGTGATCCTATGGATCAACGTCGGATCGACTATGATACGTCGGTCTATACATAATTATATTCCATGGTAACATGAGAGTAGGAGCTTAACATAGGCATTGACCTCCTCGTGCCATCTAAAATGTGGGATATTCATTACGTTCAAAAGGGTGGACTGTGCAAGGTTCATTGGTAACAGCTGGGGGATTATTTTTTATTTCTCCCCCTTTGTCCTGGTCTAGTATTTATACGGGGTGAACATACTATGGTTCTTGTGGTATCCTAGGTTGAAATCGTTGAAATTCAACATTGCGATCTTCTCCTGCTACGCTCTAACTGGGCGTATCCCCTTTGGGAGGTACGCATTAACCATGGTGTAATCAAAATCTCTTGGCACACTATTGCAAATCACTGCACTGGCCAGAGGCGGGATGTAGTCGGGTAAGATGGTCGGGATTAGCTTCCCATTTTCTAGGTCATCTCTGTGCTTGGTTCTCTTTTCTGTGACGACTCAAGATTGTTCAGATCCGCAAGAGGTCGACGGAGAGGCTTTCACTCCTCTCGTCGAGGATGCTTGAATACCTGCAAACATTACTTTCTCGTCCATGAGCTCGATGAGAACTTCTTCGATGATTTTATCCACGGCGTTGAGCTTGTCCGACATACACGCTTAGATCAGATGGATGAATGAGTGCGCAAAACTATAAAACTAGTTTCGATCTTACTAATCACAACACGATAGCAATGAGTTCTCTCTGATACAATTCCCAAAAATGTTCTCAGTGCAACAGTCGATGGAATAAGTAGACAACAACATAATGGATCTTTCCAACAGACAAGAGACCTTCATTAATTAATTTATGTCCGTTACGGTGTGGTCCCAACAGTCTGATGGTGAGCCTTCTGACCACAAATGTTGTTCTACCTGTTTGGGGCGTTAGTCTAATATTTATTCTATTTATAATGACTATATTTCTCCTCCATGGTGAAGTTCCATGTGGCGTTGTTCTGCTATCCCGACGAAGTTCCAGCTTTTGCAAATTTTCCTTCTGCGAAGTTCCCTCTGGAATCTTCTGTAATTTTTTTATCTTTTCTCTCTTCTTATTGAGATTTCTAGCCTTTTTCCCAGTGATCTTCGTCTCGTTATTCCTCTTTCCATTCTGATTCTTATCTCTTCTTGGCATAGTAACTTCGTGCTATTGAGATTCTTTCCTAGGATTCAAGGGAAATACTTCTTCTATATCAGGGGTAGGTGATTTAGTATTTTTTGAGTCTTCTTGTGTTCTTTCAACTTCGACATCCAAGTTTCTAGTTCTAAATATCTTCGATATGTTCTCTTGTTCTTCAATCAAGTGTGTGATCTTCCTAGTCATGAAATCTTTTAAGCCTTTATTTTTCTGCTCTAATAATTCTTCTTCTTTCCTTCTGGTCTGATCCCTTTCAATCCAAGGTTTTCCTAGTAATATAGCAAATGGGGCATTGTTCTCAATAAATTTAACAACCTCAAAATCTTCTTCTATCGAAGTCCCATGAGCACTCATAGATATCTGGGTAAGTCTTCCACATAGGGTTATCAACTTTCCTCTAAATATTCCTATCCGTCCTAATGAAGGAATGATAGCAGGCTTTCCTAAAATTTCCCAAGTTCTTTCTGTCATTATGTTCACTTGTGTTTCCTCATCCAGAATACAGTCAATGTCAACGTCTCCTATTCTTACCTCTCCTTTCTCTTTATCTTTTAAGATATTTGATAGATTAGTATCTTTGTGGTCATTCAAGGTTTCTTTCATTTGTAATAGTACAGTCTCTGATTCCTTTTTGGGTTCTTCCATGGTCTCAGTTTCATGACCTTTCTCAGGGTCTATTTGTTCCATATTCATTCTTTCAAGCTTATCAATCATTCTAGGGAAATCCAAAACTTTGTGATCCATATATTTACAACAAATACAACTGGGTCTTCTACCAGGTCATTCCTTAGCAAGATGTCTCGGTCTTCTGCAACTATAACAAAGAGTTAATCCTCTCTTTCTCTTAAATGATCCCCAACCTTTCATATACTGCGCACTAGGATCACAGTAGCTAACTTGCAAAAAATTATTTCTAGGGTATTACATCCATTTATTAGTCCAACCATTCTTTCTATGCATAGGACTAACATATCTCTCACTATTCTTATCATATCTACTCATATCAAATCTTATTTCTTCTAGTTGCACCCTAGTTTTCAGGCTAGGAAAAAATTTATCAAACATACCTAGATCCATATTCTTGAAATAAAAATTTCCACTTATCTTACTTTCGGCAGAGCACAAATTTTCTAGATCTAAAAAAATTCACTATTCTTACCTCTATCAGAGCACAAAGCGTTCAGATCTTACCTCTCTTATTCATATCTACCTCCTTCCTTAGCACAAGGCTTCACAAGTCAAGAAGAAGATCTACGCATAGAGCTTTCCTTCTTTTCCTCAGTTCCCAACAATCACAGTTTCAGGTTTCGACAACAAAACCATTTGTTGGCACAGGGGTAGACCCAGGTTTCAACGCTACAACAGTGCACCAACAAAACCCTAACTACCGACCCTTTTGGAAAGACCTGGGAAGTAGATGAAGTCTCATCCAAGGTAGAAACAAGGGTGGTTGCAGGACTCAGATGTCTGCAACCTTAGCTGGGACACAGATATGTGATTATAACACCTTATCAAAGCACTTAGCAATTATAGTTCACTAGTATTAAACCATTATCTACTTTGCAGACAAAACCCTTATTATAGAGCATCGCAATATTCAACCAGATCTAGTATGTTCAAGCACTAAGCACATACACATAGGTCAAATCTAGCATTCATCCATATTATTAAGCATGTAGTATCAAAAGATCTATCTATCATTCATCTATATCAAAGCATCTAAACAAGTAAACACATAAACACATCCATATATTGCACAAAGGAACCATAACACAAGATATACGTGGTTCACCCCCACCCTGGAGCTACGTCCACCAACTCTTCTTCTCTTTATTATGTTTTGTCAAGCGTCTTACAGGCACAAAGCATCAAAAAACTACTCTACATAAGACAGGAGATATGTGTGCACTTCTCCAGATTCTCCTTCCCCAAGTAGATCTAGGCACAGAGCCTTACACAGTCTACACACAAAGTACTACAGATGACTTTCACTTAGCTCTGCAAGTCTTAATCACGTCTTCTTGCACATAGCGAGTACTAGCACTCAACCATCATTCGCTACTTACATCAGCTAGCTTTCTATTTATATATTACAAAATAGGCCTAAGCATGGGTAAACCCATGGGTCGACATTCCCATACCCGTTACATAGCCCAAAAACCCAAAAATCCCTAAAGAGGGGCCAAGATCTCACGATCTCTGCTTCGTCTTGCACTCCACCTTCGACAGCCTATCGAAGTCCCAAAAATAGGTCAAAGATGACCAAGGATCCTCAAACTTGGTCAAGGGCCAACAATATTAAAGTATTATAAAATATTAATATTATAAAAGATATAAAAATGTTAAAAGATATTAATATATTTTATAATATATTACGACCTCTATAACCATTACACTAATTATGTGATCTATTAATTGAATCTAGGGCAAAGAGAAACATAACAAATTCAAACCAATATATAGCCTAAGTGGGCTTAATGGTTAAAGACATGTGTTTCCTCCTAAGAGGTCACAAGTTCAAATCCAGATGGGGTTAGGGTATGTATACATCCATAGACTTTACCAGTCAAATCATTGGGTAGAGGGGGTCTCATACACAAATTTGTTGTCTAGCTTGGTCGTGACCTTAAAAATATATTATTATTATTATTATTATTATTATTATATTTTTTAATATATTAAAAGATTTTATAATATATTTTTTTTTCACAGGGGTTGGGGGATTTTATTCATTAAAAAGGGTGTGGCCAAGGCCGTTGAGTACAAAAGTAAAGAACTGGTATACATAGTCAAACTCTGGTTCCAATAATTGGGCTATCTTCCAAGTCTCTGAATCTATTCCTACAACTCCATTTATGTCTAATACTATTACTATACTCCACTGAATATAACTGGTAGTAAATACCAAGTATACATACAAAAAAATAATACACATTTATTGCTGAAAGTTGGACATTCTAGACCTGTTCTTGTTTCAGTACTTATTCATCTGGAGGTGCCACTACCATATTCAAGTCTAACAGTTTCCTCAGCCTCTTTGCCTCCTTCCTGAGAGAGCATCTTGTGTCCATAGCTGGAGTAGAATTCTTTGACGATTCCTTCCTTTGATCTAGTTGTCACTGTAGATATTCCCCTTGCCTTCTCAACAAGTCCACCTTATCCTATAGTTGTCCCACTTACACCCTGTGTTGAGCCAACATTTCCAATGAAAAGGTAATAGTCCAACTGAGTGCATTTACCTTGATAGTCAATTTTTGGATTGTTGTGAACTTATCCTCCACAAATTACTTTCCCAAAATGCCTTTAGGATTTCCTCACACCAGATTACGACCTAGGAACGACGGTATTTTCTAGGGAAAGTGAATGGATATACAGTCTCGAGTATCACCTCTGCTAATTACCATGATTCTAATGACCCATATGTGAATTATATATGGAATCCCAACTTGAATAACCTTATGGCCTTGTCAATTCAAATGGATGCATGCATCTCTTACCTTGTCAATATTTTGGGTGTAATTGACAATCACCTTGTAGATAGACAATCTAGCTGAAATCATAAGTTGAATTCACCATCGTGGCTTGTACTTTCATTACTCGGGCATATCTCTTCACAATTTCCTCTCTGCCATATTTCATCATATCCATCAAACAAGGAAAGGGAGGAGGCTCTGAGCATGATGCATCTTTTAATTTCCCATGAGGCCAAGTACACTAGCCACATGTGGATTTCCATGTCTTCTCCATCCTCATTATCAAAGTTAATGGTTTCCAAGATTTCACCACAAGCCGAATATACTCCATAATTTCCATTCGAACCTTCAAGATGTTAAAATGATGGGAAGATGTCCCTTTCATGAGCCCTCCACACATAAACATCCATGATCTTCTTACATGGACCCAAAGGGCCCCACTCGTATTCCAAGCCCCTTACATTAGGGAGGGGTTACATATCTCACTTTCCCACAAAATCCCAAGGAACCTAGGGATAAACCAATGTCTCTATTATCCATTTCATCTGTTTCTTTATTATTTTCTCCGAGGATGTGGAAAAATTGAAAAAATATATTGGTTAAAGAGATATGGTTCCTCTCAATAAGATGATTTAACTTGATATCCTTGGGAGAAGATCCATTGAAAAATATCATATGGTATTTTTGGAATCCCCCACTATATTCATCTGTATGATCTGCTTCTATTGTGCTAATTGCACCCCCTAATAAATTGCATAAGATTATGCATTGTTATGTGTAGTAGTATTTGGATTCCAATATAAATCCAATTATTTATTTCCTCTAGGACCATAAAACATCCCCCCCCCCCCCCAACCACACCTACCTCCCTTGGGTTTCCTTTTTCCCCATCAAAACATAAAGTATATCTTGAACAAGAAGAAATCCAATTATGAAATTCCAAAGATGATACTTGAAGCTGCCAAAATGATCTTTCGGAAATATTTGTGTAAATTATCACTTGGATGTTTAATCTGGTCAACCATAATTCCTCCTCTAAATCCAATTTTTGAATAGTTTCCACTCTAATTCTCTTGGTATTCAAATATTATAACATTTCCCCGTTGCATGAATTACTACATAGAATGGATGAAGGAGCTTATTTTTGTAAATGAGTTTATTTCTAGCCAACCAAAAATACCAGTAAACATATTTGAAAGAAGCCTTCCACGCTCATTGAAACACATATTTCCCATGAAAAGAACCTTGATATGCAGATCCCCATTTCCTCAATAGGTACTTACACGATGAGGGCCATGTTATTTTATGGCTCAATTCCAAATACACAAGGTGCTAGACCTATTTGGAGTATTCACACTCAATGAATAAATGTTGAGTCGACTCTAAATTTTGTCGACATAATTCACATCGAAAGGGTCCCTTGAAACCACTTTTACTCAGATTGTCCCCTGTTAGCAACTTATTATGGGCTAATATCCAACAAAATATTTATTTTTGGAAGCCCATCATTACTCCATATATTTTTCCACATATTTGATTTTTCATGGAGCGAGAGTTTTCGAAGTATATCCTTGTATCGTTCCTTCACCGAATAGCCTGTATTTCCCCATCCATGAATATATCTCATATTTTCATGTATTGGGGCTTCTCTTTTAAGAATTAAAAGAAAGGACTAAGTGATATGATTGCGACAAGGAAGGATTAGTCCCAAATTCCACCCCTACTAAACTCCATTAGGAATCCAAGATGAAATAACATAAATGGAAGATTTATGTTGGTTTAAGATCCATATCTGAAGTGGAAAAATATAAAGATGATATCTTAAAAGGACTGAGCTAATAAAATGATCATCGCAAAGATTGATTTTCTTCCCATTCCCTGGAATCTAGTTAAGAGAGCATTGCAAATAAGGGAGAGAGGCCCAAAGCAACTTCCAAATAGGATAACCTTCTTGCCTACCTAGGATGGTGTCTAGAAATTGTCTTCTATCCCTTGAAAAATATTGTTTTTGCAAGGATCTCTTCCACCAATCATTTTCTCCCATCACTAGTCTCCAGAGAAGCTTTGATCCTGGAGCGGTGTTTACAAATTCAGGGTCTCAAACTCCAAGGCTTCCATTTTATTTAAGATATCGAACTATATTCTAGTTTACTAAATGAAATCTCTTGGAGTTGGATTTATGTCCTTGCCACAAGAATTTTTATATTACTTGATCCGTATCCTTTTTTATGCCAACTAGATCCAATAAGGTAGAAAATTGAAAAATAGGAAAAGAAGAAAGAACGAATTTAACAAGCACCACTCTTCCTGTTGCATTCAACCAAATGGATCCTCATAATTCAAACTGATCTTTTATTTTCTACAATATGTATTTTCAAGCTTCCCTAGAATTGATTTCAAGCAGACCGACATTCCCAAATATTTAAAAAATTCCTAATCAACTGAGAAAGGAAATTGAAATATATGAGATATACCCATCAAAATAGTGGCATTTACATTCCAAGCATAAATATTCCTTATTTATGTATTGATTAATTCTCCTGAGATCAAAGTGAACTAGTCTAATACAAGCTTGAATCTATGAGTAATTGTTTTTTAGGCTCCTCCTATCACCAAGGTATCATCAACAAATTGCGAGTGATTAATTATTTTAACACCTCTTGCAATTTTGAGACCTGGAATATTTCCTGAAATTCTTTCCTATTCTAATATTCTATTCAACGCTTGAGCCATAAGAACATATAACATAGGGGAGAGAGGGAAACTTTTCCTTAGGCCCCTGCAGACTTTGAAAAAAGGCATTGTTTTACCATTAATCAATGAGGCAATCCAAGGGTTATTAATGCAAGAACCAATCCAATATATAAAGGACTCGTCAAAGCCAATTTTTTTCCAAAATTGCATTTAAAAAATGATGCTTAACCCAATCAAAATAATTTTCCATATCAATTTTTATAATCATACCTTTCTCCCCATTCGTGAAGCTTGAATGAATCGCCTCCTGGACTAGAATTAAGTTGTCCCATATTTTTCGCTTTTCCAAAAAATCCCCTTGATTTTGGAGGATAATATGGGATAAGAAGGGATTCAATCTATTTGCAATAATATTAGCCACAATTTTATAAGATACATAACATAGAGAAATGGGACAAAATATTCCAAAGGAAGAAGCATTCTTTTCCTTTGGAATTAAATCCAAAAATGATGAATTTGTGATGCCTCCCATATGAGAGTACTTATGAACATATTGAACAATTTGAATTAAATTGAATTTAATGATGTACCAACATCGTATATAAAAATGAATGGTGAATTCCTCTAGGCCAGGGGATTTATAAGGGTTGAACTATTTTATAGCAACAAAAATCTCCTCTTCTGAGACTGGATTATTCAACTACAAGTTATCCTATTCTTTGATTAGAGTTGGAATGTGTGAGTTAAACTGATCACACAGTTCATTATTCCAATAACCCTCTTCTATGTATAGATTTTCAAAGTGTAAAGATGCATCCTTTTTAATTTCCTCAAAATAAGTAATAACTTCTCCTCATTGTAATTTTATTTCCTCAACCTTGTTCTTCCATTTCATTATTTTAGCCTACTTGTGAAAGAAAGTTATATTTTTTTCACCTACTTGCAGCCACATAGATCTATATTTTAACCTCCATAAGGTCTCATCCTACTTAAGGGATTTTACATATTTATTAAAATTGATTGTTCTTGTGGTAGGGAGTCTGAATTTACTTCCTTACTATCCATCCTATCATGTATTTATTCAAGCTTTCTTTTGCATTCTACAACATTTGTATTTGGGGTATTTACTGAGGTCTTGACCCAGACCTTGATTGCAACTTTAACCCTTTTTAACTTTAGTTCCCAAATATGAAAAGGGGATCGAACAACCCATTTTCACCAAGGTCTAGAAACCAAAGGGAAAAAATTAGGATTCTCCATCCAAAGAGGATTAAATCGTAAGGGGACAGGCCCCTAGTTTTCTTCTTTAGATAAAGTCAAAGAAATAGGGCAATGGTAAAATATATCCCAAGGGATTATTAGGGAGGAAATCTCATCAGGAAGGGACAAGAAGGAGTTGTGAATAAGGAAACGATCAAGCCTAGTCGCAATGTTTCCTGGACCATATCTTCTATTGTTCCAAGTGAGGTTTCCTTTGCTTGGATGGACATCAAACAAATCCAAAGTGGAGATGAGGTCCTCCATCTTTTCCCTAGAAGGATATATAAAAATAGAGCCTCCTCTTTCCTCACTTAAATGAATTGCAATATTGAAATATCCAACAATAATACAATTTTGATGGAACTCGGAGTCCCTTATGCCCAAGAGTAACTCCCGGAAATTTGATTTTTCCCAACAATTGTTGGGCATATAGAAATTTATAATAGGAAATATCTTACCTTAAGGGATATGCACCAACTTGACCATTATCTGATGAGAAGTTGCATGACTACTGTCCAATTGGAATATTTTAGGATCCCACAGAGTACAAATGCACCTTGAAGCTCCTCTTTCACTAATCATTGCACCTGTACTTTTACTCCAAATTTGTTGAATTTATTGAAGAGATTATTTCCCTTTCACTTTAGTCTCATGTATTAGAATATTTTGAGGCTTTTCAATTCGAATTATCTTTCCCATTGCTTATTTCTTATATTTTCTCCCCAATCCTCTACAATTCCATGAGACTAATTTCATTACATACTTGAATATTTGGGTTTCCCCCCTTTAGAGGGAGGAGAGGGAATGTTAGATGGCTCTTTTGAGAAATTAGTTTTCCCACCTTTTTCGTCCTTATTGAATACTTCTTCTAGGGTAGTTTGGATACCTAAATCTTGTTCCTTGTCTGCTTTCGTCTCCCTTCGATTGTGATTTCATCACCTAACCACCTTATTTTTTGTTGTGTTTTGTGAGACTTATATTTCTAACTCTTCCCTCAATTCCTCTTGAATTCCTTCCTCTAGAATAATTTTAATGCTAGAGACTGAAAAGGTAGGAGTTTTGTTGGGAGTGGGGTCCCCTTTCTTAATGATTTCATATTTTCACTATATTAATGAGTGATTTGGTTCCTCTATTGTTTTGGCACAATTATTTGTTTCAATGCCTTCCTCTCGCAATTCTACAGTTTCCACTTCAATGTTCTTTGAAGCTACATACTTATTTCTACTATTTTTTGTTTTACAATCCCCCTGAGCTGAGGCTCTATCCTGATTAGGAGAATATGGAATGGGATTTCCTCCTTGGTACTATTTATGTACTATTTCCTTTCCAGACACCTTCTTTCTTTTTGGTTATTTCCATTTTTCCTGTTCCCTCTCTTCTGGATGATCTACCTTTAGCTTTGGACATTTATTTGCAAAGTGTCCATCTTCATGACATGCTTTTCATTTAAATGAAATTTGCTCAGAATAAACATTTTGAATATAAGACCATGTATCCATGGTTAGTTGAATAGCCTCAGGTAAACATTTTTCAATATCCACTTCTACACAAAGAAGCATGAAAGATTAAAGACCTTCTCATGGTTTGGCTTGATCAATATATCTCCCTAAGGTATTTCCTATGCTTCTCATAGTTTCATCATTCCAACAGTGTAGGGGAAGGAAAAGTAAGTGGACCCACACCGGGATTAGTGAACGGATGTCATTTTCAGGACTAAAGTTTGGCATCCATTTATTCAAATACATACCTCGTGTGCCCATAAAATAAGGGCCACTTCTAAATATTATATCGTTATCTACCTTGTTTTCAAACAGAAAAACAAAAAAAACCTTACCAAAGAACGTTGAAGACATTTTCCCTTGAATTTATTTCTTCCAGTTCAGATCCAGCCATTGAGCCATTGCGCATGGGTAGGTCCAAAAACCAATTAACATCTCGATTAACCGATTTTCATATACTCACATTACAATTGAATGAGAGGTTGAAGAGTGCACTAGGAATTTAGGAATATCATTGATTTTCTTAACAAATCGAGATGGAGGAGTTGGATTTTCATTCTTAGAATATGAAGAGATCAACAACTAGAATGTTTCAATGTTTGGAGGCGGTGGAGGAAGAGGAGGGGCACCTCCCCCTGATCCAGAGGCCATGATGCAGAGTGTTGATGATACCAAGTGACCTATCAAGAAGGTAAGGTAGAACGCTCGATGTCATGTCCCAACTAGACCTACTCTCATTTGGTGTAGTGTTTTCCATGAGCACGTGGGCCTCATTGTCACTCAAAATTAAAAGAAGAAAAAAAGGAGAAAAGACAACAAGTTGTCCCCCAAAGATTTCTAATTAATCCTAATTCTAATCTAATTTAAATAAAACTAATCTAACCTAACTACTTATAACCTATCCCAGGAGAAAAATTAAAATAATGAGTACAATGAAAGATGGTATCATCGGAACCAGAAATAATTCACGTGTGTTAATTGTAACGCACCCAACCCATAAATACCCTTTATAGGGATGGGGAATCAAATTTTTGTTCTTCCTAACTATCTCCAATCCTAATTCTGGGATCTTCATTGGTTATTGCTTGTCACGAGATTTCTAACGATCGCCACTGCACTAAAATCAGAGCTCTAGTCTGCAAGTTATGGCCTCTTGAAGTTTCTAGGGCATTGTTAGTTGGGGTATTTGGTGTTCGAAGTTGAACACTCCTTTTTTCTAATCCCTGAAGTCCCTAAATATCTCCATGTGGCCTTAGAAATTCAACGATCTTCATTTGATGTTTTACGTTGAACTTCGCTTTATTACATTATTCCAAAAACATCTGAACTCTCAAACTTATCTAGACTCTCAGAGTCCCGGACACGTCACCAACTAGGTTGGCCAGGTGGGCACAAACCAGAAGCTAACACATGGCAAGGGTCATGGATGACACATGTCCTTATTAGGGGGTGACACATGCCATGCTATAATAGACATAAGGGGCCTATGAATTGTCCATATCCGATTGACACATGGCATGTGTAATGTGGGTCCACGTCCCCTTATGCGATGTCAAGATTCCACGTCATATTGGACTGATGGTTTCCCAACCCTTCGATCTCACGGTCAGTAATATTCTACGTATATTTATATATCTACGACTCTCGTTACTTCATGGCTCTGGAATTCAGAGCTTACCAACTACTCACATCGTGAATTCCCTGAAGAGCCAAGTCTCTAGACTCTTCAATCTCGCGCCAAGCATCCTCATCCTACCAATGGCCAAGATTCATTTAATCATTTGTGACTTCGGAGGTTTTCAGACTATGTAGATTCTTTGCTAGGTTCCTCTAGATTACTAAGTGTCTGGTCTATACGATCTCTTTACATGTACCCTCTCATCCAATGACTCTATTTCGATGGAAAACATTTGTCAGGGGATAAGTAGGGGCCATGTGTCACTCCACGACATGTTCCCAGTTGGATGGGAAGTCGAGGGTGGTGTCTTTATATCGATGGCTGAGAGGGATCCAGGAGGATATGAGGATCGATGGTCCTCATCACTTTGGAAGTTTGTCATTCGGGAGTTCATCATGTATCTTCTGTCTTTCTCTCTAGACCACACCGGATCTGTCGCCACATGTACCTAGCATTAAACCACCAGGATTTACTCTATCTTACCATACTTTAGGGAAAAACTCATGCATCCATATACCGTCGAATACCCAAACTTCCAGATAACTGTTGATTTGTCGACACATTTCCATCCACTTTCAATGGTCTCGATTAACTTCACGACTCTGACATTCAGGCGTTTCGGCGCTATACCACTCCTATTCTCTCGAAGAAGAATTTTTCTGAAGCACTTTACGCTTCCCCTCCTAAGTCTAATCTAACGGTTGAGAGAGATCCACATTGGATCCCTAGATCGACAACCCCCATCAATTCATGAATTCGGCCTTCGACTAATTTCAAGTATCGTGGAGTCATAATTCGCGTAGTTTCGAAGCTGAAAGAGCTATCTCCTTTTGGACTAGTGTTGGGTTCCCATGCCCTTTTCATATGGATCCTCGGAAGTTCTTGTGGGCTAAGCACTAATTATTTTTTCAACAATTGGGATAAGGACATGGGCATGAGCCCTCGGTTAGATGGGTGGATAGTATGAAGGGGACGCCCTTCTCCCACATAATTGAACTTGGCATTCCCGCTAAGGTAAACTTCAAAGGGTTGGCAAGACTTAGACGTTTCATTCAATCCTACCCCGACTCTCCTGCGGATTCTCATCCCATAACTCTCTAGAAGCTACACTGAGAAAAATAAAATACTATATGGATATAGTAGTTTACCGAAGAAAAAGAAAATTTCTAATAACTGTTCAAATACTAAAAGACTTAACCATAAACACATACATTCATCATCACATCCAATATATATACACAGAGTATGATAATACTTATCAGAAATGGAGAATGTGAAGCAACTACTGAAAGGGGTGCTTGTTTCCTCCCAACCATAGGCACAACCACTCCTATTGCATTTACTACTAGCCACCCTTGAGCTATACCATGATGCTTTGAGATAGATTCTTTCTCTTTTCTCCATGATAGTCAGCAACAGAGGTTACTCTTCTCCTCCCAGATGAACTTGAAAACGAGTTTTCTCCACTCCAAGGAAGGAGGTCTGAATGAGCACTTCCTTAGTCACTCATCAGCCTCATTTATCACTGTTGGTTCTTAGCTGATCATCTTCTCTCTAATACCTGCACTGTAGACCCAGGGTTCATATCTATAAGGGTACCAACAAAGCCTAAAACTATTGGCCCTTCTGGTAAACCAGAAGGTAACTCAGTACACAGAATGCACTGCACAGTCTCACCCGAGATAGATTTAAATGGGTGGTTGCAAGACTCAGGTGTTTGCAGCCTAGGATTGAGTATGATATAGGGGATCTGCATTCTGAGCCATTAATTTTGATTTGTATTAAAAACTAATGTTATTTCGGTTAATACTTTGACTTTGTGGCCTCTGTTCTTGATAACTCAACAACAATTACTCAACAATATAATAACTCATTCATTCATTCATTTCATACAACATATAACTAATAAAAGTATGAAAAATATATGCATGCATTCATAACATTACACAAGTATTATTGTGGTTCACCCCCTCCTGGGCTACATCCACAAATATTTGTCTCTTGGCTCTCTTATTATGGCAGTTCTGTAATTCTCGCACCTTGCGCTTACAACTCTCCTCATATGGGTAAGTTCTCTTTGAGGCGAACTAGATCACACCAGGCCCCAGAGCCTGCGATCTAATCCTCAAAATATACCTCCTCTCTTCTTCTTAGCTCAATTTCTTACCAAATTAGTTCTCTCATCAAAACATTACATAAATATAATCAGAGTCTACATAGGTAGAAAACCGAATTTCTTCCGGCCTCTCTTTGATACCTGCAAATCTATATTTATATCTATCGATCTCTTCAAAAATTTACACAAAAACCTTACAAAAAACCTACAAAATCCCTAACAACTATTGTCATTAGGTCTTCCTTCTCTACATGCATGTGTTGCTTACTTCAAGTTGTCCCCTTCTTCTTGCATGTGCGTGTGCTATGCTTCTTGCCAGTTGTCGCTTTCCTCCTTCACGCTTTATTTCCCATGATTTCTCTTCCAGATGTCATTATTCTTTATGAATGCTTTCTTCCCCACTTAGTCCTGCTACCAATAGGCCCCCAACACTGAAATGTGACTCGTCCCGAGTCACCTAATATTTCTGAGCTTCCTCGATCTCTTCAGCGATCATCTGGAATTTTTCCTTTGGTTCTGCTGCTTTTGTCAGTGCCTGCACAGTCTTCTCCTTAGTGGTCTCCACTACCTTAATGTCCACTTCGTCGCCCAGTAGTCCTGCGCATTATGCCTGAGTATATGCCATTTGTGTTCTATATGCTTCTGCATGTGAGATTACTTCTCCTACCCGTTCCTGTAATGGTTCTATTTGAGCTTGTCGCTCTTGTTTTTTTGTTTGCGCAGTGATAAGTTATGTCTGCATCTTCTTCAACTCTTGCATCCCCTTGATGCATTCTGGGATTGGTATGGTATTTTTCCTCTGTTTGAGTTCCTAGATTGCTGCATTGATCCTCTCCTCTTCCTTGTCCCAATGTTGAACCTGTGGGTCCTCCTCCAGTCTTGTCCAAAGTTGCATTTTTTTGTCAAGAAAGTTAGTTGTCGTGCTAACCTGCTTCTCCATCTCTTGTATTTGCATTTTTGTTTCCTTCCTCCTCTACTCCTTTACTACTGGTGGAGTTGTTGGTGTTAGTTGTTCTCAGAGATCCCCGATATCCTTCTGGTATCGAGCAATTGCCTACACAATCTGGTCGATATTTTCTGTGGCTGGGTGTTCGTTTTCTTGCATAGTGTTTGGAAGTTTCCCAAAAATTTCTCACACTCTACGTTCCAATTCATTCTTGTGTTTTGTCTCCTCCGGAGTTTTGGATTTGGCCTTCTCATACTCTTTTTCCAACACTTCTCGTTTCTTTGTCACTTTTTGTAGCTCGATCGACTAGGTTTTTATGTGCCCGATACTGAATCTCATGGTCGATGCTAACCTACAATTTCTGTAATGCCCTTGATGGCATCTGTGTCATGACCAATTGGATGTGGTCCAAATCCTTCAGTGGTGTTCTTCCCACGATTTCATCCATTCGTAGCATTCTTGGTCTTATGTGGACCATTGTGTTTGTGTGTGGCATGGGGAGGGCTAGGTCTCTTTCTTCAACCTCCACTCTTTAGTTAGTTTGTGTTTTCGATGGCTCTATGCCTCTACTGCTTCTTTCCCTCTAGACCTCCCTGAGTTTCCTGAGGAGTTGTCCTATTTCTACCAGCTCTTTTTTCATATTATCCCTGTGATGTGTTGTGTGGTCAAAGTCTTCTGTGAGACAATCCTGGACCATTCTAGTGATCATTTCTCCATCATCCTCCATGATACTATAGTCTGGTGATGCTCGTTGTGCCTTTGATTTCATGCGTGTGCCTGCGGCCTATACAGACGGTCTCTTAGTTCCCCCTTGCTCCTGTGTGATGGGGTTTGGGGCGGTCTCCTGCGCTCCCTTAGCTTGTTTCAGTTGTTCGGTGGTATCTTTCTGCCCCTTCTGGGTTCCTGTCTACTTTGACCCTTTGTGTACCTGAGTCGGTTTGTTTTGGCCCATCCTTGGTTTCTTGGGAACTAGGATTTGTGGAGGCTGTGTTTCCGCCTGCACTGCTTCTCCTTCTGCGGGTCCTTCTGGTACTTCCCGTGGAATGGATGGGATCCTCCATGCATCGGGAAATTCACTTATGACCATGTCTATATCACCTTCTGTGATGTAGTAGCACATTGGTAGCCAATGATTATTTGGATCTTGTCTGGGTTGTATCCACATGGCTTGATGTGTAGCCCAGAAGTTAGCGATATTCCCATATCGCTTGACAGCTTCTGGTGTTATTCTCCATGACCGGCTAATGGATTCTTGCATGTCCCATAGGTATGCTTCAAATATTATTACATTTTCCCTCTTCTGTCTGGCATGTGGCCCCGATCTCACAACTCGATATCTCGCTCCCACTGGCTGTGGTCTAGTAGCAAAAAATACATACTTTTGTTCTCGCCATCCCATGAAGGCTATGAGGGTGAGCAACAATGAGTAATGAAACTCTGTACCGATTTTTTGTGCATCCTTGCAGTCCACTTGGAACAAGTTTAGTGGATAAGGTGCCCATATTATGAAGGTGCCTTCTACGCATTGAGCTGCAACTGTGATGACTCTTGTCGATACTTTGTCTTTGCAGCATTTTCTTAGCAACTTATATGCTAAGATATTTGCGCTCAGTTGTGTTGCTCATTGTTGATCATTTTGATTATAATTCCTCTTGTCCCCCTAGTGGTGTCATATTTCTTCTTCATTTCCTATACTAAAGCTTCTTCCTTGGATTTATCGTTTAGAATTAGCGCGGGATCCATACCCTGATTGGGTAGTCCTGTTATCTGCGCAATAAGATCAACTGTTATGGGCATGTGTTTGTCTATCTAGATATCCCCTCCATGCGTAACTTCTAACATCTGCTTAACGCATGTTTTCGTGTACTGTCCTCTGCCAAAGTGTGGGAGTTTCAACAATCCTAAAATTCTTGTTCGGTCCAGTCCAAATACCCACCGATGTGGATGGATGATCGTTTCTCCAAGTTGGTTGACCACTGTGTTCTACATAAAAACCCTTGGCGCATGTTCTGGGTACTTGGTGTCATATGAGACGTCATGGTCGAAATATTTGAGCTTCCCAACGTGACCCAGTAGTTGTGGCTCTACCTGTACTCCCTTTGGTATGTGTGGTAGCATGATTTCTGTTGTCGGTTTCTTGCGAGGTGAGCTCAGTATCAGAACTCTGTCTTCCTGATGTGGTGGTTGGTACGAAGTTCCAACAATTCCTGGTTGTTTCCCTATAGGCCATTATGGCCAAGCTGAGGTGGTTCCCATGGTTTCTTCTGTTGGTTGACCTAGGCTGGGTACCTGCACCTCGTCTAGTTTCCCTTTTAATCCTTGATTCTGTGTTGTTTCGTTACCCTTTGCGGCTAGTTCAGGTCTTTTTGGTTGTACTTCATGTTGGGGTTCTGCTTCCTCATTCTGAGGTTCATGTGACTCTTCTTGCGTGTCCTCTTCCATGGCCTCTGCTTGTGGCTTCTAAATCTCCTCCAGTATTGTTTTAGAGTTCACTGGTAGTGTCTCTGGGGATGGGATCTCATCGATATCGACGATCTTCAGTTGTTGCTACTCATTTTCTTCCAACGGTCCTCATGACCTCATTTGAACTATAGTTGGTCTGGCGGTCTGACCTGGTTCGACGGACTTTGGTGGTGCCTTAGTGGTGAGTGTAGAACGTCTACTAACTTTAGAAGACTGTGGTGGGATCTGTGGTCTTTCTCTGTTCGTTCGAGCTATTGTTTCTCTCTCTTTGTTATCCTTTTGAGAATAGACAAGTTGTTTCTATGCTCGCGTGTTGTATGGGATTGTCATGAAGCTTATAGTGGACGCTTCCTCCATGATGCGATTAATGCACCATAATTGTGTGTTCAATGCATCTACAGTAGTTTCATACTTCCCATTATGCTTCTCTTGGCGTTTCCAGTTGGCATGTTTAATGTGACGTTCCATCAGTCCTTGACGTGCCTGAATTCCTCTTAGTGTTGTCCTATCATCATTATTTTGCCGAATTTTCATTTCCCGCTCGTTTGTCTTAGGCATGTAACCGTTTCTCTTGCCTTTACTATGTTCATGTTTCGAGCGTCGTGTGGCTTTTTCGTGGCTTTTCAGTTTTTTTTTTTTTACTGCGTGGTAGGTGGTCAATTGTCCTTGTACAGCTTCAGTCGGATCCCATTTATCATTCCTCTAAGGTCCGCCTGCTAAATCTCTTAACTATACAACTCCATCGTCAGTTACAGATTTGACCTCGTATGGCCCTAACCAATGCATTATCAGCTTTCCTGGGTGCTGAAATAACTTGCTGTCATAGAGAAATACTAGATCTCCTTTTGTGAAAGTATTATTCTTAATGCATCTATCGTGCCATGCTTTGTCTCTGGCATTTTTCACTTGTTGATGGAATCCTGTCGGGATTCGGTCTTCCTCCATTGCTAACAGCTAATTCAGTCTTTCCTGTATTGCACCGCATTCTGTCATTTGTGTGATAGCGGCTACATGTAAGCTGGGTACTAAAAATTCTAATGGGACTACAGCTTCTTGGCCGTAGATGAGTTTGAATGGTGTGTTCCCTGTTAAATTTTTACATGTCATCCGATACGCCCATAATACTGTTGGTACTTTGAGGTCCCAGTCATCTCTGTTGACATTACAGATCTTTGTCAGTGCGTTCTCTAGAATTTTGTTAAAGTCCTCTACTGTGTCATTTGCATGTGGATGATACGGTGTGCTTCTCTGGTGGTGAACTTCAAATTCCTTGAGCAACGCACAGATGGTTCTATTTATGAAATGTGTGCCTTGGCCGCTCATCAAAAATCTCGGGCACCCAAACTTAGTAATTACTTCTTCAAATAAGAAGTGTGCAACAGTCTCTGTGCTACAGTCTTTTACTGGTGCGGCTTCCACCCATCTTGTTAGGTATTCCATCGTGCTAATGATGTATCTTGCCTCTGTTCTCTTGGTTGGTGGGTTAATCAGTCCCAAAAAGTCTATTTCCCATTTATCAATTACCTGTAATGTCACTTGTGGTCATAGCGGCATCTCATCCCTTCTGTTTGGTTTGCCCACCCTTTGACAGACATCGCATCTCTGAAAGTACTCTTTCGAGTCTCTGCGAATGGTTGGCCACCATAATCCTATGTGGAGTACCTTTTGCGCGGTATCTTTTCCTACGTAGTTTCCTTCTGCCAATCCCTCATGGGCTTCTGCTAAAATTCTTGGCCATTCGTTCTCCAACATGTGCCTTCATAAAATGTTATCTACACCCATTCTATATAGATGTACTGCGATCAATTGATAGTCAGCTACATGAACTACTAGGTTGTTCTTCTACGCGGTGGTATAATCTTGTGATGCGGTACCTGTGCTCAAGTACGGGATGATCTTTGCGAAGTTGTCATCAACAATATGTACGGAAAATAACTGTGAATCTGAAAAGTTGTCTTCTAATTTCATGGGTTCTTATCCATTTGTGACCCGTGATAGGTGGTCAGGTCTTGCATTTAGTTTTCCTAGTTTAATGATTACTTCGAAGTCAAATTCCTGAAATAACAGTAACCATCAACAGATTTTGCCCCCCCCCCAACACTGGTTTGTTGACTAGGTATTTTAGGGCTGAGTGATCAGTAAACATCTTAAAATGCTTCCCCAGTAGGTAGTGTCTGAACTTCTGATGTGCGTAAACCATAGCTAGGCCTTCTGTTTTCATTGTGTTATAGATTTGTTCTGAATCAGATAGTTTTATGCTTGCGAATGTTATCGGGTGATCCAAGTCTCCTTCTCCTGGCTACGCCAAGATAGCTCCAAGTGTTATTGCTGATGCATCTACATGCACATGGAATGTCTTTCCCCAGTCCAGAAATACTAATATCGATGCAGTGACCATCTTCTCCTTCAGGGTATCCAGACTGTGTTGACACTCGTCGTTCCATTGGTACTTTGTATCCTTCCTTAGCAATTTTTCCATTGGTGTTGTGATCTGTGCATATCCTTTGATGAATTTTCGATAGTATCATGTGTGTCCTAACGTCGCTCGTAGCTGACAAACTGTTTTTGGCGCTGGTAAATTAACGATGACTGCAATCTTTCTTGGATCGACCAATAGCCCTTGTTTGCATACTATATGGCCCAATAGTATCCCAAACGATGTTCCAAATATACATTTCTTTATGTTTAGTGATATCTGACACTGTCTGCATCATTCTAGCATCAAGCATAAAACTTCCACATGGTTTTTCAACAGACTATATACTGTCCAGTCGTCCAGGTATACTTCGAGAAACTGATGGATGAATTCTTTAAATGCTGCAATAACCACTCTGAAGAATATTGTTGGTGCATTCTTCAGTCCAAATGGCATGACTGTATATTGGTAAGATCCCCAATCCGTCATGAACGTGGTCTTGTATCTATCCTCTTATGCTATCTTAATATGATGGTATCCTGAGAATTGATCAGTGAATGAGTAAGCTCCGTGTCCCTCAACATTCTCTAACACTTCATCCGTGAATGGTGTAGGGAATGGGTTGTGTAGGCATGCATCATTCAATTTCCTCAAGTCAACACATATCCTAATCTCTCTTCCTTGTTTCTTGTCCTGTATGACCATCAAGCTTATCCATTCTGATCAATGTTGGCTTCAAGAATCTGGTCAATCTCCTCTTTAAATTTTTGTTTATATATGGATTTCAGTCTATTTGGTTGTTGTCTAATTGGGCTCTCTTAAGGTCTGAGAGGTATCTTCATCTCTCCTATTTCTCCTGCTATACCCTTCATCTTTGTAAATTTTGTAGGAAATAAGTCGTTGTACTCACGCAACAACTCTGTAATGCTTTCTACTGTTGGCTCATCCCAATAGTCTCTAATGATGGACATTTTGGGATGTTCAGTTGTTCCGATGTTAACTTTATTTACCTTGATTAGCACAGAAATAACTTCATATTCTATGGGTGGTCCCTTCACATCTCTTTTGCCTTCTACTTCTTCAATCTAAATGTCATGCAGGTCATCTTCGTCTGGTATTTCCTCCTATACCTAGTAACATGACAGTAGTTCCTTGACTGTCTACTTATTTCATTGCTTCTCTTCGGTAATAAGTTCTATTTTTTGTTCTTCAATGAATATGACTCTTCTGATCCATTTCAGGGTTGCATCTATGTTGGGGTTCTCGTGCTCGAATGAGAAAGTGATGGTAAATTTTTGTTGCAATGTCTCCCATGTTGTATTTCCTTCACGCAGTTCCTGATCTGTATACTAGTTTGTTGGTATGCCTTCTAATATGTGAATGAAGTGGTGAGTCCATTCCTCTAGTGGGGTCATTTTCCACATCATTTCGCATTCCTCCAAGTGCTTCACTGGTGTCCCTAGTCCTTCATATATCTATTGCTTGTTGTTTTTTTGTTCTGTGCCGAACCTTATGCACAGTAACCTCTTACATTGGTACCAGTTTGTGATAGTCTCCTTATGTGCGCCCCACCATCTTGTGGGTGTGGCCTTGAGTGATAAATCCAGTGCTAGTAGCCTCTGGTTATCTAGTACTTTGTCTTCATATTGTGTCAAGAATGTTTCCAAATCATTTAGTCCGTGGAAACTGGGTGGTTCTTTGATTTATGTGTCTATCCACCGTATTGTGTGGTCTATTCTTGCACATCTTCTCATGGATACTTTGTGTAGTCTATGTTGCCAATTCTCTAGTCCAGTGTCTGAATATGTTGTGCCTAAAGTAATACTACGCTAATTGAGTACCCTGTCTGCAGTTGGGTTTACATAATCCTCCTTGTGCATGGTTATTCTGTACAACTGGTCGATTTCCTCTAAGTCCAGGCAAGTGGATTCTATGAACCTCTCCCCTTTTGATGGATATAGTGGTGCTATGACTCTGTAATCTCCGGATTCAAATGTCATTTTCCTAGTCTTCAAGTTAATTATGGTTTGTTTGTCAAATTCCCAATCCAAACCAAGTAGTACCGGATACGATGTTGTGCCATCCATTATTTCAATCACTTCAAAATCTGATTTAGTGCACACACCATCAAGATCTATTGTTACTCCTTTCAGTCTCCCGATTGGTAGGACCCTATGTTGGTTTGCTAGTTTAAGTTAGACATTTGAATATCCCAATGTTGGAACTCCCATGCATTGTCAGGTTTTCTTGGGTAGCACATTCACTTCAAATCCTAGGTCTAGTATGATATCTCCCATATTGAAATCCCCAATGTTAGCATTCAATCTAAATTCCCTACTTGTTCTTCTTCTTGTGTGTAGATGATTGACAATTTTTCGGTTCTAGCTTTTGTTTTGTCTCGTTGATACATTTCTCTAGGATGTTTTGCAATATTTTCACGGATGAAGGATCATTTAACATTTTGATGCATGACTGTAAAAATTCTTGGATAGTACTTACTTGTCCCTTGGGTGGCATTCCTTTGGTATGATCCAATGATGGTGGAATTTCATATTCTAGGGCTTCATGGTTTGGTTGCGTAGTGGAATTCGATGTTGTGTCCATATTCTGAAATTCTTGTCTAGCTTCCTTAAAAGTATCATTTTCTTTGGGTGTGTCAAACTACTTCCTTGGTTCGGTGTTCTTCTTTACCCACTGGTTATGTGTAGGTTCTTGTCAGACTATGTCGATCCCTGTCTTTTTTCCTCCACGGGTGACTATGTTGATGTTTCGTCCATCCTCCCTTGCTTCATATTAAATCCATTGAACATCTTGATTGTCCTGGTTCCTCTTTTCCTGGATCTTTACTAATAGTGTTGGGAATTCCTCTATATCGTGGTATGATGTGTGATAGTACATACAAGTCACTGGCGGCAGTGGGCATTCCCATGCATAATGTCCCGGTTGCTGGCAATTGTGACATGTGACTAGTCCTCTGCCACGTCAGAAACCTCCTCTGGCTCATCCTCCTCCTTGATAATATGCTCGGTCCCCTCTCGACGCGTTATACTGTGGTGCCTAATTATACTGTGCATTATTATACTGGTATTGTTTCAGGTTGTACTGTAGCTATGCGTTTTTGTATGGTTGTTGTGCAGTATTGTACTGCTACTGCGCAAGGTTGTATGGAGCTGGGGCTTGATTGAACTGTGGTGCTTCTTACCCAGTCATCATTTTAGCATGTACCCTGTAGGAATCCGATGTTCTCTCCTGCATCAGCTCCATGGTTTTGCAATATTTGTCATCATGGCCTACTGACTTACAAAAGGTGCCATAAGAATTATTTGGAACTATCTGGTACTTCTGCATCATCGTGTAGTGATAAGGGTCATGACCTAGTTTCTTACATATCTCGCACCATAATCCTCCCTGTGGTAGTGGGTTTGGCATGCATGTTTCCATATACTGTGCGAATGTTGGACATTCGTTCTTATGGTGTCCTTCCATCCTGCATGTGGTCCACCAAACGAATTCTCATTTGTCCTTGTTTTGATTCAACTGAAATGTTAGGTTCTTCAAATCCTCCTTCAATTCTTCAATAGCTGGCTCTATCTGCTGGTACTGGTTTTCCTCCAGCTACAAGGCTTCCTGTAGAGCCTTGGACTGCATCTGAAACTTCTGTTGTCGTAAAAGATATTTTAGGTGTGGGAGTAGTGTGTTGAAAAACAGATGTTGGTGCTGCATCTCGGTCATAAGGTATTTTAACTTCCCCTTCAATCACTTGAATCTCTGGTCAATCTCCCATATAGAATATCCTGGTTTTTGTCTGATCTTGATCATTTCGTTCATGTACTGATCCTCTGAGCTCATCTTCTAGAACTCATTAATCAATAGCTTATTAATTTCTTTCAGTTTCCTCGTCTTCCCCAGGGCACTGTTCGTGCCTAGACTCATGTACCAGTCTAGTGCGCGGTCTCTCAGCGTGATCACTAGCTGCAAAAGTTTGGTATATTCATCTGTGACCTATTTTGACTCCCAGATCTTTACACAAATGAACAAATGCTTCTCAGGGTCCTCTGCTGCTTCTCCTCAGAATTATGGTAATCGGATCATGGGGTCGTGTCCTACCATTCTAAACACTGAATTTCTACCTCCGTCACACGGTGTAGATACTTGACTAGTGCTGCATGAATTGGCTCCTCCAATTGTTTCTCTTGCGATAGATGTACTTCTTGCTATCGGACTTCCTTCAAACTTTGGTTGTCTAAACGATGGTGTTCTCTTTGGTGAATTGGTCACACATGGGTTTATGGGTTCCACACTGACATTAATATGGAAAGGATGGCTATCTTATCCTCTTATTCTTAGGCCTCTTGTTTTCCTCTCATAGGTTGCGCACAGGATTTCCTCAATCTGCTGCACAACCCAATGATCCTCTACCTCTTCTTCACCGCTTTCCAAGCCCTCCCTCGCAGCTACGGCTTTTTTATTGGTATTCACCTTATATTGGTAGGGTACTCTGCTACGCGTCGTTCCTAGTGACGCCAAGATCCACTTAAGCTGGTCATCATCCATCAAGATCGGGTCCAATAATTCCTCCTCCTTCTTGCCTTTAGCCTCACCTTCATCCATTTATCCTTCCTTTGTTAGTGCTTCCCCCCTTCCCCCATGCACACAAGGAAGTCTAGTTGTCTGATTCCATTGTCATTACACATTTGTTATATAGAAGTATTTTAATAGAAGTATACAATGATCGAATATACCTTCCGCGGGGTCTGCGTAGAAGTTACTGCTCTGTCGTACTGTATGACTTCACTGTGTCAACTGAAAACTCTGTGATGAAGCCTGTCACAATACTATCAATCCAAAAGTCAACTGTGCAGGTGAATTTTTTGTTCACCTAGTGTAACTGCTCAATCTATACTGGGGTCCAATCTAGCTGTCAAAACTGGTTTTTCACGTGGTTATCTTTCAACCTCAGTATCCATTTCTGCAGTAGGTGGGGAAAATCATAGAAAAAGACTTCGTGTAAATCCGTAAACACATATTTATCCAGATATTTGCGAGGTGTGAGGCTAGGGTTTCTATTATCCTTCTGGGAAAACTCTAGTTCTTTAGTTATCAACTAGCCTTCGATTTCTTCTTTTGTGGGGTTCCACGGTCTCAACATTCCCTTCTAGTGGCTCAGCAGTCTTCTGGGTTTTCTCATTCTGTTCTCATGCATTCTATCTCATTTACTCAGTCCTCTCTTGTTCCTCTTACAATGAAAATGGAACCATTTGTTGGTTCTTAGCTAATCATCTTATCTCTACTACCTACATCGTAGACCCAGGGTTCATATCTATAAGGGTACCAACAAAGCCTAAAACTATCGGCCCTTCTGGTAAACCATAAGGAAATGCAGTACATAGAATGCACTGCACAGTCTCACCCAAGATAGATTTAAATGGGTGGCTGCAAGACTCAGGTGTTTGCAGCCTAGGATTGAGTATGAGATAGGGGATATGCATTATGAGCCATTACTTGTGATTTGTATTACGAACTACTGTTATTCCATTTAATACTTTGACCTCATGGCCTTTGTTCTTGATAACTCAACAACAATTACTCAACAATATAATAACTCATTCATGCATTCATTTCATACAGCATCTAACTAATAAAAGTATGACAAAGATATGCATGCATTCATCACATTACATAGGTATTACCATGGTTCACCCCCTCCTGGGATACGTCCACAAAGATTTCATTCTTGGCTCTCTTATTATGGCAGTTCTATAATTCTCGTGCCTCGTGCTTACAACTCTCCTTAGATGGGTAAGTTCTCTGTGAGGTGAACTAGATCACACCAGGCCCCAGAGCCTGGGATCTAATCCTCAAAATCTACCTCCTCTCTTCCTCTTAGCTCAATTTATTACAAAATTAGTTCTCTCATCAAAACATTACACAAAGATAATCGAACTCTACATAGGTAGAAAACCGAATTTCTTCCGACCTCTCTTTGATACCTGCATATCTATATTTATATCTATCGGGATCTTCATCCATTTACAAAAAAACCTTACAAAAACCCTACAAAAACCCTAACAACTATTTTTGTTAGGTCTTCCTTCTCTACATACGTGCATTGCTTCCTTCCAGCTATCACCTCCTTCTTGCATGTGCGTGTGTTGTGCTTCTTTCCAGTTGTCTCTTTCCTCCTGCATGCTTTCTTTCCCACAATTTCTCTTCCAGCTGTCATTCTTCTTTGTGCATGCTTTCTTCCGCACTTCGGCCTGCTGCCAACAATCACCTTGTAGTGAGACCCTTCCCAGGGATTCTTTCAACCCAAACTAGCTTGCTTCTCATCTTTTCTCTCAATTCTAGAATAAAAAACATGCTTCTATTCTCTTCCCACGATTGTTCTCTCTATTCTGCTATCTTGCAGATCTTTCTCTATTCCTCGAACTACTTCCTTTCTTTCCTTCCTCAACAAGGTTGCATGGGTACAAATCCCAATTCTTGGTCAGGCCTGGAAGCCTTATAGATGGGTACCCTATCCCATCTCCTCAATTAATCTTGAGGATGGTCTTCCAAGTACCAGCTTGATTGGTAATTCATTTATAGGTTAGAGGACTGTTGAGAAATTACATCCAGTAGGTATTGGTCTGGTGAGGGTCATATCAACCATTATTGGTTTCCCCTCACCATCTCTTTCATAGCATCCATGCTCTATCTTGGAAAACTCCCCCCTTTCAACAGTTGTCAACAAATATCCAATTTCTATTAATAATAGAAAATTCATACATTGACCCTTTTATACAAAGCTTCGTCAAATCAAACATTCACACATATTTAGTCTTCCATAGTCTCTTGGCTAGTTATAGTTATATTTACAAACTAGGGGAAATGAAGGTATCACAATCCCCTCCCCCTTAAAGGAACATCGTCCTCGATGTTCTATCTACCGATGTGTTATGTATGTACAAAAGTAAACAAAAATGGATATGCACGTTTCATGGCATCCTCCATTTCCGATGTAGCCCCAACTGGGCCAAAGTGTTTCCACTACACCTTGACCTATGCAATCGCTATGTTCCTGAGTGGGCTTTCCTTCCTTTATATTACGCATTGGGGTTTTGGCAAGAATTCTCCCTCGGGTTCCACCTGAATCACAGACCAGTCAATACGATGATTAGAATCATGTATATACTTATTTAATAAGGAAACATGGAAAAGATTATGTGCCTTCACTATGGGAGGAAGTGTTATCTGATAGGCTACTAGTCCCTCTCTATCCAAAACTTCAAAGAGTCCACAATACCGAGGTGCCATATTGGCACAATCTCCCATCCTCAAAGTGCTTTTCCTGGGTCTAACTTGGAGATACACATGATCCCCTGCTTTGAACTCTCTAGGAGTCCTTCTCATGTTTGTATAGATCTTTTTTCTATCCTGAGCTATCTTTAGATTTTTTCTGATCTGAATTACTTGTTGTTCCATTTCCTTTATCATATTTGTCCCAATTGTAACTATGTCCACTAGGTTGTTCCAGCTGATTGGAATGTTGCATTGTCTTACATAGAGGGCTTCAAAAGGGCTCACTTTTAATGACTCTTGATAGCCATTGTTGTAGGAAAATTATACCATTGGTAGGTATTCCTCCCACTTATTGGGTTGATGTATTACATGCATCCTCAACATTTATTCTAATACTTGGTTTACCCTCTCTGTCTTCCCATCAGTTTGAGAGTGATAGTTTGTACTAAAGAGAAATTTTGTTTCAAAACCAGCAAATAGATATTTCCAAAAGTTTGAAGTAAACTTTGTATCTCTATTAGATATAATTTCCTTAGGCATGCCATTTGTTAGCACCAGAAGTCACCTCTGTATTGATACAGAGGTAAGCCTGATACCCATTAGTTTTATGTCACAATGAATAGTTTAAAGGCGGTGTAATCGACGCATACTTGGGATGGTATCGTTCTAAGTTAGAAAAGTGGGTTTGCACGCATAGGAAAGTGAGGTATTAATCTAAATTCAGCCAGTAATTTGCAGTATAGTGATGAGTAGGGGGAAGAGTTTAAGGAGAATGAAATGGTCTGTTATGGGCATTCGATCTTCTAGCAGCCTAAGGAGGAAAAGCTCCAAATACAAGATCCTCTTGAATTCAGAACTTCAAGAATCTGAAACCGCTATAACAGTACTGCAATCAAACATACATTACAATAAAGTCACAACAACCCGACTGGATCATCCATGCCCGAGCTCTCAGCGTCAGGGGGAAAAGAGAACATAAGAAACTGGTTAAAACTGGTTGTAATGTCACTGTGATAAAACCTCCATCACAAAAACACAGCTACCCTCAGTTGGATCCTCCATGCCCGAGTGTTTCAACGCAGCAGTTACACAAATATGAAATGAAACTGACTTTCATTAAAAAATAAGTCTCAAATACATATCATAACTAGAGAACCAAAGTCTTTTCTAAAACTTTACAAATCAAGAGCCTTTCTCAACCATTGACACTTACAAAATATAAAAAATGAGTATTTATACTCAAAACAAAATTACGGAAACATATACGAGTAGCTGCATTGAAGGCATTACGTCTGCATGCTTCCTGACAGACTGTGCATATAGTCTCTATCTAGACGTGAACCTCGTTCATATGCAAGAAAGCTTTAGAACGGACCTGTTGATGAGCCGACTAACTGACAGTCTTTTCCTGTGCTTTCTATTTATGGAAGAAATGACGTTCAACCACCACCAACCAACCTTAATAACTGCTTCATTGGGATAAGGGAAGGCTCAATTCAACTCTGCACCTATATGATGTGGCATCGAACAGGGTGATTGGCGTGCCGAGCATGAAATGGTAGACAGGAGATGGCCATATGGATAGCGCAGGGGCCACATGAGCAGGAGCTGAGGTGGACTGGGACGGAGATGATGTAGAGCGAGGGGGCACAGGTGGAGGGAGACGAGAAGGGGATAGGTACCGGAGAAACAGTGAGTGGAATACAGGTGGAGGGAGAGAATGTGATAAAGGAGGGGCCACTTGTCAACATGGTATAGGACATAATAAGCACATGTGCATATCGGGGATGTGAAAAGCGGTTTGAAACTTCCCCTCTTTTGGGCCCGACATGTAAATCTGGCTGACACGTAGCACCTTTAATAAACCATGGTTTTGTTCTTGGCCCACCCTACAAAATTTATCCTGTGTGGATGTTGAAGCCCCGATATGATCGATGATCGTCGATCTGAGGTGCACCAATGTTGATCGCCCAGATTTGTGTGCATCTTATCACATCGCACCTCCGACTTAGGATATAAGACGATTTGTGGTTTTTTTGCCCATTTTCTTTGATTACTTTGCCAAGGGGCCAACTTCTTAAGAAAACACCCCCCCTGTTACAAATAAATGTGATAACATTAGGCTCCATGGGGAATGGATTTCTCCCTATGAGATGACAAGAACTCTTTTGCAGATTCAGTGCCTTACTGTTGGGTTATGGAGTCACTTATTAAAGCCGAAACAAAGGAAAAAACAATATTTAGAAATACATAGGAGCCACTCAAGTCTCAAATAAAGAACCTCTTCAGAAAATGTCCATTTACAAGGCCACCAAAAACTTCATCACCCTCCAAATTATGCAATCTGTAAGTGTTATTTTGACCTGTCTCAGAGATTTTGAAGGGCCCGATACACAAGGCTTCAAATTTGTTGTGCTTGCCTCTTTAATGTCTGGGTGCATCCCATTTAAGCACTAGATCTCCTAGCTCGAAATCCTCTTTTCTCGCCTTTTTGTTAAAGGATTTCTTGATCTTCTATTGGCGTTCATGCACTTTGTCCAGTAGGTGCCCTCTGGTCTGTTGGACTTCAACCAACAGCTACACTCTCTTGATCATATCATCGAGCTCACCTTAGTAGTCTTGAAATAATTTTGCTACAGGCAGGGCAAGGTGATAAGGAAAAGCTGCTCCAGTCCCATATACGAGTTGGAAGGGAGACATACCCAAGGATATCTTTGTTGTAACTCTATCAGCCCACAGAGAAAATTTGAGCTTTGAATCCCATGCTTTTTTTTTGTCCTCTAAAAATATTTTGATGATGTTTATCAGGATTTTGTTAGAGGACTCTACTAATCCATTTCCTTGGGGATAATAGGGGGTAGAGTGGATGAGTGAAATTCCAAACTGCTCACAGAATTTGATCAATGGCTTAGACTTGAAGGATGCAGCATTATCAGTGATGATTCTGTTTGGACAACCAAACCTTACAATAGTATCCTCCAAGAAACCAATGATCACTTTATGAGAAGCACTCCTTGTGGGGATAAATTCTATCCATTTGGTAAAATAATCTATGGCAATTAAGATCCACCTATGTTGATGACTTGATGCAGGATGAATTTCCCCAATGAAGTCTAGGCCCTACTGCTGAAAGGGTCCTGAAGCTGCCACAAACTTCAATGGAAGAGATTTGAGTTGTTGATTTCCAGATAATTTCTAACATTTGATACAAGCTCTAATTTTTGCACAGATATCAGTGAATAAAGTGGGCCAGTAGTACCCAGCCCTGAGAATTTTGTAGTCTTTAGTTCTCCAAAAGTGATTTCCTCCACACAGGTTATCATGGAAATCAAACATAATCTTTTGGGCCTCCTATGGTTCTAGACATCTGATTGGGCCTCCCAAAGGGTCTTTCCAATACAAGACCTAGTCAATGAGGGAATATCTGATTTCTTTGAGATTTAAATCTCTTGCCTTTCTTCTTCCCATACCATCAGGGGGTCTCAACTCTTGCAGGAAAAATATAACGTCTTGGTACTAGGTGCATTCTGCCAGTGGAGGGCTATCCTATGGATTTTTATTAGAAAACTCAGCTTGCTGACTACTTGAGAAAGTGTTGATGAAGTTAACCCCCAATTTTTTTCAATTAGACTCAGCCAACATCTTGGATGAACCTTGGCCTTTAACTAGTGTGGTGGGTTTTATTTCTAGGTCAAATTCAAGGATCTTGGTAATCCACTTTCTCCTTCTCGCATCTATGTTAGGCTGGATGAGAATGTCCTTCAAATAAGTTGAAGGAACATATGCAATGTTTTTTGAATCCAGAACATAGACTCTGAAATATTTGAGAGTTTTCACCAGGGCATAGGCCTATTTCTCCATGATGTCATATTTTATCTCTGCATCTCTCAATGCCCTATTGAAAAATGAAATTGGTTACTCCAACCTCTCAGCATTCTTCTGTAATAAAACATTTTCCACTATATCAAAAGAAGCAAAAGAGAAAATCAGAAAATCCTTGGAATTATCAAGACTGATAAGCACAGGTGCCTCGATCAATGCCTTCTTGATCTGGCTGAAGGATTCTCTCGAATCAACAGTCCATTTTACTTCATTTCTATAGGTTTTTAGCCTGGGATGCTTAGCTTGATATAGATTTCTGATTTGATTAACAATCAATTCTACATCTCCAAACAAATATATTTCCTTGATCCCCATGTATTTTGCAGCCCTTAAGCCCAAAACAAGATCTTCATACTCTGCCACATTATTGGTAGCTTCAAATTCCAGTTTGTATGACAAAGATATGGCTTCCTAAGATGGTGAAAAAAATACTACTCCAACACCAACAACATCCTTAAAGGAGGCTCCATCAAAAAACATTTTCCAAACAGAGGTGGTGGAGAAAGAAACTTCATGAAAAACTATGGACTGCTTTTTGAGATTGAAAGAAAGATTAGGAGCATCAATGAACTGTAACAAACTGGTCCATAACTCAGTGTCAAGTGAAAATATAGGATGGTTGGTGGGGTTAGATTCATCACTAATAATATAGGCCAATTGAGTTTCTTTGTATAGTATTCTATGTTCCCCTCCAAACACAGGAGTGGTAGCATATGTGAGGTCCATCTGCAAGGTTCCCCCAAGCCTTTTAATCCAATATCTTGACATAAGCATGCCAAACTTGGGAGGAAGGTCAACCACCACAATATCCATGACCACACTTTTCATAGGCAGCTGAAACAAGTCACAACCAGATCTTTGATGACCCCAAGACATTACGCCCTCCTTGAATCAAAATAATACAAATCATGATAAGCCTTTGTGATCTGTAATCCTAGTTCGTCCATGACAGTTTTGGGCATGATATTATGATATGCCCATGAGTCCATCAAGCAATTATGCAACACCTTATCATGTATGTTCAATGATGTATAGAAGGGAGGGGATGAATCATATCTATCTTCTACCATCGGACCTAGGATGACAGATGGATTTTCATCTTGGAGATTTACTAAGTCTATGGAATGGAAAGATGGCTCAGACTTCAACAGTTTAGAGAGGTATTTTTTAAAATCTTCGTGTTTGACTAGCTCTGAAAGGGGAATAGGGATCCTAATCTTTTGAATTTCATGCTCAAAGTTAAAAGAGGAAAGGGGCCTCAGAATTTATTTCACCTCTGGGACGGGGTGTTTGGAAATTGGTGGGGGATTCTGAGCTTTCTTTTCTTTGATGTTGTTTGTTGCATCTTTGGCGAGTTTATCTTCTTTGGAAGGATAATCAGGGGTGTCAGAATTGTGTTCTTTCTTATTTGACCTAAGGTTATATTTATTGGGACTACTAGTAGCTTTCTCCCCCTTACTCATCTCATTTAGTTGGTTGTCTAAGAGAGACTCCCCGTATGCAGATTGAGTCAAGTGAGGGAATGGGGAGTTGTCTCCAAGACAATGGATTTCAGGATGTAGCTCTTCCTCCTCTCCTTCTTCATCAACAACAAGGTTATTTTGAAGAGAGGTTTGAATTTTTTTATCATCCTTGTCTCTGTCCCTCTATTCCCTTGGCATGATCTGAGGAGCACTGTTGTTTGGCCTCCTGAAGTTGCCTCTGTTATCAACATTTGGGACATCCTTATAACCTTGATTCCCTTTGAATTTCATTTTCTCCATTTTTGCAGAAAGGGATCTCACCATCTTGGTCAATTCATCCACTTGAGGATGGGATGTAGAAGAACTAGAGGTCGAGGCCTCAGATCTCCCTCTTCCCCTGTCTCTGTCAGCTTTGTTCCTAAGTCTATCAACTGCTAATACATTGGATTCTACTTCCAGGGCTGCATCTTGCATATGAGCTAGGGAAGTAGCTCTTCTTTCTCTGAGGAGGCAGAAGTCAAGGTCAAAAGCACTAGCATAAGTAATTTTGGTAGAGTCTTCAGTAGGCTTTATCTCGGCAGGGATTTTATTGTACATCTTGTTGAATCTTTTGGAGAAATCAGAGACAGATTCTCCCTCTTTCCTCTTCAGGGACCCAAACTCTGTGATATAATACATAAAGTCTTTTTATCCCCCCACTGTCTCAAGAAGCCATCGTCTAAATCCTCAATACCACCAATGGATCCAGAGGTCAAACCTATGAACCACTTTCTAACCTCACCATCAAGGCTTTAGACAAAGACTCTCATCCAGACATCTTCATTTTCAATATTTAGATTATCTGCATAATTGTAGAAGGCAGTAAGGTTCTCTTCAACAATTATGTATTCTTCTCTAGTGAACTTGGGAATATATTTCAGGTAATCTCCAATAGGGAGAGAATTTATGGGTTGGAGTAAGAATAGAGAGGCATATATTGCAGCCACTATGGAATCCATTCTGTTTCTAGGGGGATTATCACCTACCATAGGGATATGAGGTGGAGGAGAATTAGGAGGAGAAGGTGTTAGATAAGGGGAGACTGGAACTGAGCTTCCAAGAGGAAAGGGAAACAATAGAGGATTTGGAGAAAAGGCTACTAGGCTTGGGGGAATAGAGGTTTCTCTCTCAATGGTAGCGGAAATAGTAATAGGAGGAGTGGTAAATCCTGGGGTAGGAAAATCTTCTGAGGTGTTGGGTCTAAACCATAGTATAATTTCAGGGGAGAGTGGAGTGACAAGGATTTATCTCTCCAATCCCATGCCAGGAGGGGAAAACTCAACAGGAACACTCCCAAAATTCAAAGTTCAAGAAAATCCAACATAAGGTATAACAGAAGGCTCAAAAGCATAAATTGGAGTTACTATAGGATAATGAAAATCATCAGAAATACCTAGTTTAGCAGTAGAAGTACCTTCATGAAGGGCCTTTCCCTTTATGATAATTTTCTATGGTTCAACTTCAGGTGTTTCCAAAGGTAGTTGTGGAGTAGACCTCGTGTGTCTGCCTCTGGAATTCACAACTGAAATAGTGGAGTCGCTTATGGATTCGCATCAACGGAGTCACCACAGTGGAGTCGCTAGGTGCATAGTTGCAATCTTGACGTAGTGGGTTCTGATGCACCTTTAGAACCGGTAATATTTGTCGTTCAATCCTAGGGAAAATCTTCAATTCGTCCCCGGAAATGGTGCCAGAAATGTTAGCGCTAGAAGTCACCTTTGGATTGTTGCAGAGGTAATCCTAATACCCATCAATTTTATGTCACAATGAATAGTTTAAAGGCATTCTAATGGACACAGACTCAAGATGGTGTCGTTCTAACTCAGAAAATTGGGTTGGCACACATAGGTAAGTGAGGTCTTGATCTAACTTCAGCCAGTAATTTGCAGTATAGTGGTGAGTAGGGGTAAGATTTTAAGGAGAATGAAATGGTATTCTATGGACATCCGATCTTCCAGTAGCCTAAGGAGGAAAATCTCCAAATACAAGATCCTCTTGAATTCATAACTTCAAGAAACTGAAACCGCTATAACAGTGCTACAATCAAACATACATTACAATATAGTCACAACAACCCGACTGGATCATCCATTCCCGAGCTCTCAGCATCAGGGGGGGAAGAGAACATAAGAAACTGGTTAAAACTAGTTGTAATGTCGTCGTGATCAAATCTCCATCACAAAAACACAACTACCCTCGACTAGATCCTCCATGCCTGAGTGTTTCAACATAGTAGTTACACAAAGATGAAAGGAAACTAACTTTCATTAAACAAGAATTTTCAAATACATATCATAACCAGAGAACCAGAGGATTTTCCAAAACTTTACAAATCGGGAGGCTAGCTCAACCATCGACACTTACAAAATATAAAAACTGAGTATTTATACTCAAAACAAAATTACGAAAGCATATCCAAGTAGCTGCATTGAAGGAATTACATCTGCATGCTTCCTGACAGACTGTGCATGCAGTCTCTATCAAGACGTGAACCTCGGTCATATGCAAACGAGCTTCAAAACGGATCTATTGATGAGTCGACTAACTGACAGTCCTTTCCTGTGCTTTCTATTTATGGCAGAAATGATGTTCAACCACCACCAACCAACCTTAATAATTGCTTCATTAGGATCGAGGAAGGCTCAAGTCAACTTTTCACCTGTAGGATGTGGCAACTAATGGGGTCATTGGCGTGTCAGGCATGAAATGGCGGATGGGAGATGGCCATGTGGACAGCACAGGGGCCACACGAGTGGGAGCTAAAGTGGACTGGGATGGAGATTATGTGGAGCGAGGGGGAACAGGTGGCAGGAGATGAGAAGGGAACAGGTACAGGTGGAGGTAGAGAAAGTGATAAAGGAGGGGACACTTGTCAACCTGGGATAGGACATAATAAGCACATGCGCATATCGGGGCTACGAAAAGCGGTTTGAAACTTCCCCACTTTTGGGCCCATTGTGTGTCTCTGGCTAACACATAGCACCTTTAAGAAACTGTGGTTTCATTCCCGGCCCGCCCTACAAAATTTATCCTATGTGCATGTTAAAGCCTCGATATGATCGATGAACGTCGATCTAAGGCGCACCAATCTTGACTGCCCGGATTTACGCGTGTCTTATCACATTGCACCAAAAGGTCACATTGCACCTCCGACTTAGGATATAAGCCGATTTGTCAATTTTTTTCCCATTTTCTTTCATTACATCACCAAGGGACCAACTTCTTAGGAAAACAA
>ML776842.1:502184-517256 GCA_009831015.1 Picea engelmannii
CCCCTTACAAATAAATGTGATAACACCATGCAATCTGAATATCTCTTTCATGAAAATTTTGGCAATATATATTGCCTTGCAAGTTGACTTGACGGGTATGAAGTGAGAAGCCTTGCTTAGTTTGTCCACAACTACCATGATGGTGTCATTCTATTTGGTTGATCTTGGTAATCCTGTGATGAAATCCATGGAGATGGTTTCCCATTTCCATTCGGGAATTGGTAGGGGTTGCAACAACATTGTTGGGTGTCGGTGCTCCGCCTTGACTTGCTGACATTCTAGACACTTAGCTAAGTAATCAACTATGTCCTTTTTCAGTCCAGTCCAATAAAATAGTTTCCTAGTGGCCGTGATCATTTTTTGATAACCAGGATTACTAGTATATGGTATTTTTTGTATTTCATCCATTATGAACCTCTTTAAGTCGTCACTGTTTGGAATATACAATATTCCCTTATAAGTTAGCAGGCCATCATTAAGCATCTGATAGCCTTCATACTTCATCCCTATGGACTCTTTCTTTAGGTATGATGTCACGGTCTTAAAAAATGCATCTGATTCTTATGTAGTTTTGACCCTCTCTTTGATCTCTGATTCACCGACGCTTACATCTTCCAAGTGAACTACTTTCATACTTATACTAAGGGCATCCTTTCCCTTGATGTGTTTGATTTCAAAATCAAACTCACTAAAGCGAGCCATCCTCTTAGCTTTTCTCACAATGAGTTTTGGTTGGTCAAACAAATACCTTAACCCACTATGGTCTGTCATAAGTACAAATATTCTACCTAAGAGGTAATTCCTCCACATTTTTAAAGCATGCACTATGGCAACCAATTCCATATCGTGGGTGACATAATTGACTTCATGCTCATTCAATTTTCTGGATTCGTAGCAAATCACATGTCCTTCTTGCATAAGGACTCCTACGAGCTCTTCCTTGAATACATTTGTACATACAAGGAAGTCCTTGTTTGGGTCTGCAATATTCAGTATAGGTGTATTGGTTAGCAGGTATTTCAGCTCTTGAAATCTTTCTTAAGATTTTGATGTCGAAATGAATTTAACCCCCTTTTTCTAAATGGAGGTGATTGGGAAACCAATCTTGGAGAATCCCCTTATGAATATCCTATAGTATCATGCTAGGCCCATAAAGGATCTGATTTCATATACATCCTTTTGGGTAGGCCAATCCATGATGGTTTTAATATTGTCAAGATCAACTGTCACTCCTTCCTCAAAAATAGCATGGCCTAAGTAATGGACTTGTTTCTGGAAAAAGTCACACTTACTAAGCTTAGCATAGAGATGATGTTATCTTAGTAATTGGAGCATTAACTTGAGATGTTCTTCATGTTCTTCCCTATTCTTGGAATAGATTAGTACATCATCAATGAAAACCAACACAAACCTATCCAAGAACTTTATGAATACGTTATTCATTAAGCACATAAAAGTGGTTGGTGCATTAGTAAGCCCAAATAGCACCACCGCAAATTCATAGTGACCATATCTTGTCCTAAAGGTTGTCTTGTGGATGTCTTCATCTTTAACTTGGACCTGATGGTATCCATACCTCAGGTCAATCTTTGAGAATATTGTAGCACCCATTAATTGGTCAATTCATCAATCCTTGGAAAGGGATACTTATTCTTGATTTCCATATTATTGAGTTGTCTATAATCTATGCATAGTCTGATGGTTCCATCTTTATTTTTCACAAACAAGGTTGGTTCTCCCCATGGATACACATTAGGCTGAATTAGCCTTTGTCCCACATCTCCTTTAGATTTAGTTTGATCTCAACTAGATCTAGTGTAATCATTCTATAGGGTGTTCTAGATATTGGCACTACTACTGGTACAAGTTCTATTGAAAAGTCAATATCCCTTATTGGAGGTAGACAAGGAACCTCTTATGGGAATACATATTTATATTATCTTAATATGGGATGGTCCTCTAGGCTGGGCTTTTCATTCTCAACAGAGTTCAGTACTTGTATTGCATATAAGGGACATCCCTTTCTGCAATACTTCTTCACTTGGAGGGTTGATATTTGTCTCACTGAGACAGGCTTTTGAATCCCTTGTAGGGTTAGCCTTCTTCCTTCTTCATTTTCACACTCGAAAGTTTTACTATAACAGTCCAACTTAGTTTTTTGGGCATCCAACCAATCCATGTCAATCAACAGGTCATAGGATCCTAAAGGAAGTATGTTTAGGTTCTCTTGGTTGGGAAACCCTCTTATAATGAATTGGCATGCTGGTATGACCTCTGTTACTTTTCTTTTGGTTCCAATTGCTAGTTGTACTAGCCATGATTTAACATGTTTAATTTGTTTCCATTTACATTTCTCAACTGTTTGAGGGACAACATAACTCAAATTAGAACCAGGGTCAATTAAAATGGAAACATGATGGTTGGCAATCATACCTTCCATCTCCACCACTGAAGCTTGGTGGTCATCTTTTCTATTATCCAAGGCTGCATAAATTTATGGCATGCTCCTAGCCACATCATTGATAGCAGTAGCCTATTGGACGTTGTAGACCCTCCTATTGTATTGTTTCCTATGTGGACATTCCTTCGACATATGTTCTTCTCCACAACCCCAACATTTCAAGGGTTCTTTCTTCGTTTAATTAGTCTTACTTGGAGCTTCTCTGAATGGCTTATTTCCACTCTGGGATGAAAATTTTGGTGATACACACTTCTGGAAGGAAGGATCATCTTAGATCTCTTCCCATGGTTCTTAAATATTGAGGATTTAAACCCCTTCTTCTTGAATCCCAAATTTGTTTTCTTCTTCTAGTCTTTATGGGGTTCTGTCTTATTCTTAAACTTCTCGTAGCAACACCTTTCCTTTCGAATAGTATCTTCCAAAGTCTTTGGCTCATCAAACTCAATTATGTCCTGATAGGACTGAGGTAGTCCACTAAAAAATTATTTCATCTTTACTTTTTCATCCTTTATGTAGGCCACATACCTCATCAACTCAAGAAATTTGTTGATATATTCATCTATGGTGAGTTGTCCCAGCTTGAGTTCATAAAACTCCTTGGTATTCCCATCAAAGTAATTTTCTGACAGATACTTCTTTTTGAAGTATTTCTCAAATTGTTTCCATGAAAATTCCTTCTCATGGACTCCCTTCACATTCCCATGGTCCTCCCACCAAATGGAAGCTTTCCCATTCAGTTTAAAAATGGTTATCTGATATTTTAAGTTTTCAGAGTAGTCATGGACTCTGAAGTACTTCTTCAAGCCAATTAGTCAAACTTCTACTTCTTCCCCCTTTTTAATCTCCCCATCGAAGGTGAGTGGTTTGGATTTCTTAAATTCCTCGGGGTCATGACCCTTGGAATGTTTCCTCTTCTTTCTTCTCGTCTAGGAATGGGAACTAGTTTTTCCACTAGAAGATTCCTTGGAATTGTCAGTGTCCTCACCAAAGGAATCTTCCATTGAATGTCTCTTGGATCCGTGTTGGGCCTTGTTTGAGGTGCTCCTCCTGGTGTGGCCACTTTCAGGACCATAATTATGTATATCAGGTAAACTTGCGTTTTTCTTAGTATGATGCCTATCCACATGACTGGCAGTTGGACCATGTTGCAATTGTCTTTGTATATCAGATAGACTTTGCAATAGGACTGCATTAATTTCAGTCTTCTTTTCCTGCTCCTTTATCATCCTTTCATTGTTAGCCTTACAAATATGTAAGTCTACCATGAGGCTTATTACAGTTTCAGCCAAATATGGAGGGTTTTTCACCGCTCTCCTTTCATCATATTCTTCCTCTCTATTGTGGGAGTGCTCCCCAACTCATGGTGTGTCACCATCCTTTATGCTATAATTTTCCTATTGTTCATCGACTGCTTGAGTGTTGATAAAACAATTTATGTTAGTTACTATTGTACTAATTACTGAAAAACGCATATCATTGCAAAGTGGAGTCATTTGTTTATTTGGAAACATTAGCAACATACAGTGAAGACTTCCAAAACACCTATCAACAGTAGAAGGTTTCATTCCTCTCTTCAGTATAGGTTCAAAAAAGTTTCTTATAGAAGGGGGGTAAGGTAGGGTGTTACCCCATAAATTTATCTAATAATGTTTTTATGCAACTCGTGCATGAGCCCAAGCAGGCCAAGTGTTGTTGTCGTGCTCTAATACAAATTTGTAATGCAACTGGCCCCTAAATACCCTTTCTAGGGATGGGGCATCAAATTTTTGTTCTTCCTAACTATCTCCAATCCTAATTCTGGGATCTTCATTGGTTACTGCTCATCATGATATTTATAACGGTTTCCACCGCACTAGAGTTTCGGCGCTAGACCACTCCTATTGTCCTGAAGCAGAGCTTCATCAAAGCACTTAACGCTTCCCTTCCTAAGTATGATCTAATGACTAAGAGAGATCCAAACTAGATCCCCAGATCGACGACCCCCATCAATTTGCGACCTTGTCCTTCGACTGTTTTCGAGGATTGTGGAGTCATAAGTCCCGACGCCGAAAGAGTTATCTCCTTTTGGACTAGCGTTGGGTCCCCAGGCCCTGGTCATATGGATCCTCGGAAGTTCTTGTGGGATAAGCTCTAATCATTTTTGCAACAAAAGGGTTAAGGAAATGGGCATGAGCCCTTAATCAGATGGGTGGATAGTTTGAAGAGGACGTCCTTCTCCCGCAAAATTGAACTTGACATTCTCACTAAGGTAAATTTCAAAGGGTTGGCAGGACTTAGACATTTCAGTCAATCCTACCCCGACTCTCCTGCAGATTCAAATCCTGTAACTCTCTAGGATCTACACTGAGATAAATCAAAGACTATATGGATATAGCAGTTTACCGAAGAAAAATAACATTTCTAATAACTGTTAAAATACTGGAAGACTTAACCATAAACACAGGAATTCATCATCGCATGCAATATATATACACAAAGTATGATAATACTTATCATAAATGGAGAATGTAAATAAACTGTTGAAAGGGGTGCATGTTTCCTCCCAACCATAGGCACAACCACTCCTATCATATTTACCACTAGCCACCCCCGAGCTAGATCATGATTCTTTGAGAGAGATTCTTTATCTTTGCTCCATGACAATTAGGGATGGAGGTTACTCTCCTCCTCCCACATGAACTTGGCAATCGATTTTCTCCACTCTAAGCAAGGAGGTCTACATGAGAACTTCCTCATTCACTCATCAACCTCATTTATCACCTTGTAGAGAGACCCTACCCAGGGATTCTTTCAACCAAAACCAACTTGCTTCTCAGCTTTTATCTCAATTCTAGAGTCGAAAAAATGCTTCTCTTCTCTTCTCATGATTGTTATATCTACTCTATTATCTTGCAGATCTTTCTTTGTCCCCCAAATTACCTCCTTTATTTCCTTCCTCAGCAAGTTTGCGTGATTCTGAATCCCAATTCTTGGTCAGACCTGTAAGCCTTACAGATGGGTACCCTGCCCCATCTCCTCATTAACTCTCGAGGATGGTCTTCCAACTACCACACTGACTGGTAATTCATTTATGGGTCAGAGAATTGTTGAGCAATTACATCCAGTAGGTACTATTTTGGTGAGGGTTATCTTAGTCATTCTTGGTTTCCCATCACCATCTCTTTCATAGCATCCATGGTCTATCTTGGCAAACTCCCTCCTTTCAGCAGTTGTGCAACACATATCCAATTTCTATTAATAACATAAAATTCATGCATTGACCCTTTTATACAAAGGTTTGTCAAATCAAACATTCAAACATATTTATTCCTCCATAGTCTCTTGGCCAATTATAGTAATATTTACAAACTGGGGGAAACATGGGTATTACACTGATGATAAGTGATAACAATAGTACATAAAAAAATAGTTGTATAATGCATTCATAACATTATTTTTTTATTCATAAGGAAAAATGTGATAGCATGAGAATATAGAATAGAATGAAGAAATACTTCATGCAACATAATTCTATGCTACTTAGGAAAGAGACAAATGCACAAAGAATAGTCTCATATTATACATTCACTAAAGTCACAGATTTCCAAAATGCCTCTTTCTCTTTATTCATTCAGAAGTAAGAATATTGTTTGTCATTCACAAAGGAGAAAATCCCCCTTTTACATTTAGTGATCTCTCTTTTATAAAACAAGAGAGACTCTTCATCTCTAGTGACTATTCGTTTCGTTTTCCTTTTGTTTCTTATCTGACATTTTGAATTTCTTTCATTTTTTCAAAAATGAATATGCGGGGGTTAAAAAAAAAAGTTGGAGAGTCTCTTGGGAGGATATTTTCTCACTCAAGAAGCTCCTAATGACATGCATTTTCAAATATTAGTGTCTTTTCCTGTTGGCATCTTCTTTTGTTCCTTGATCTATCCTGGGCATTTCTAGTGTTTTCCTATTGATTAAGATATATTTTTCTTCTTCTCTTTTGTCTCAACTTTATATTGAGCTATTGTTGGTCTGATTTCATTACCTATAGCTTGTGATATGACTGTTGAAGCATAGCATAGCCCATTCTTCTCTCAAATTCAAGTTTCTTCTGTGTTTTTCATTTTTAGGAATTGTTTTCTCTCAATATACCAACACTTGCTATCCCATCATCTTTTTTTGTCTTCTATCTTTCTCGCGAGCCATCAAAGGCTTGATTATGTTGCCTATATCCGAAGTTATGGATGTTTGAAGTTTGCATAGCCATTTTTAGCCCAAAATCCATGGAATTTTGTTTTATGCATTTTTTGATGTCATCTATCACTTTTCTGGATTAAATACCTTTATCATCGCATTCCTCTATCTGATACCTTTCCAAAGAGGTATCATGGACTCAATTCTGACCCCTATAGCCCAAGTTATGTTCATGTGAAAAACATCACTCCACATGCGTTGATCATGCCTGTGGATGAATCCCGACCATTGATATTTAACCTGCAAAAAGAAAAATCCCACATGCATAAGAAGATTCAACTTTTAGTGATTTAAATGGATTTTGGCACCTATAGCTAATTTGAAATAAGAACTTGGGTGGGCATAGGATCTATAGCTTGTAAAATAATTTTAGCTAATTTCCCTCCTAAAAATTAGAAAAACAAACAAAACTAATTACAATTACACTACATTAATTACAATTATCTACAAAATTAAATCAAATTAATCACTAATGTGAAAATAAAAATTGTTAAAATTAAACTAATTAAATATTAAAATATTCTCCAAAATACTAATAATCAATAAAAAATAATAATAAATAAATAATAACAAAAATAAATAAAATAAAATAATAATTTCCCCCTTCCCACCAAAATGGACATAGTCCAAAGTCTTCGGTATGGGAATGATATTCCCTCATATAACATTCCCAAGGTCTTTGTCATCGTTGGATGGTGCATTCCCAATCCATCTTACATTCCGCTCCATATTCCTCACGATGATCTTCTTGATGGGAGGTGGATTAAATTAAAATAATAACATCTCGCTATGTGCACACACCTTCCAAATATAAATATTAAAATAATATTTGATTAAATAATGCATGCTCATCATCATGAGGTTCTTGTGGTAAGTCTTGGTAGGTATTTTATGGTAACTTTCGAGGACGCCCTCACATGAGTAATTTCCCCATTTTTAAAAAAGTAATTGTTAAATAACATCGCTTCTCATGTTTAGGGACTAGTTTGCGAGAAAGCTGGGTCCGATAGTGTTGAGGGATTCATACTTTGAGAAAATTGTAAGTCAAGGTAATCCATTTTCCGATAAGGAGAATCCTAGCAAGAATAAAGGTCAAGGTTGTGGGTAAGGATCAATATATCCCTCACATGCATCTCAAGGCTAGAGTGATCACGCAAATGAAGTGGCCTTGCAAATTTGCTCATGCAACACATGAAAATGAGATCATTCATGCACCTAAAAGGAAACTCGCCAATACATCGTAGATATTATATTTATTTCCTTTAAGCTAATTTATAGATATGCATTAGGTTCTTCAACAATAATCATAAGTGACTATAGATAAGTGTATTGATATTGTATGTTCCAAGTCTTAACTCAAAGCAAGGGTTAGTGATCATCTGATTCAGATTTAGAGTTCAAAACAGGAGATTAAGATCCACATGCGAAAGTATAAAAGTTGAATATATTAAGCATATCATGTTAGCAAAATGATGTGTAATTTGAATTAGTCAATCATAAAATAATCAACAACAAACTTATGAAAGACATGTATTAGAACACTAATCCTTGTACCCACATATGATCATCAAGCACTTCAGAATCAACAAAAGGTCTACATATAACATGTCAATTCCATCATACAAATGTGAACGGAGCATCATAGGTCAAGAATCATCATGAAGAAATTTGAAATCATAAGAGCAAAGGAATAATTGACACTAATCAAGGACAATCATTAATAAATATTAAATCCCCAACTCCCTCAAAATAGAAAAACAAATAGCATTAGGCTCAAGTGGTAGAGGATTAGGCTTTAGGATTGCAATTTTAGTAGGGGGTGCTTTTCTTTTTTCTTTTATAAACGAAAGTAAAGGGGAGGCCGTTGTGGCTCGAACACGAAGACAAGATCTCAACTATACGAAATATGAAGAATGGGTATTTTCTATGTAGTATTTGATATATTACAAAATATTTTATAATATATTAATATTATAAAATATATTAAAATATTTCTTTCTCATATATATATATATATATATATATATGTTTCATTAATTATATATATAATTTTTATTTTATATATATAATTTTTCATCTTTTTATTATTATTTTAATGTGTTATGTTACATGAACATTTCTCTCACAATGGGTTGTAGGGCGCTAATCCAAGTGCCTTGGGGTTTTTTCAGGACGTTGAATCCATTTATGCATTCAAAAATGCAATTTAAATAATAAAAATTGTGATTTCACCCAAATTTATATCATCGAATTTCGTTGAAAAAATACCAAAACATTGAATATTTAGACAACACCTTATCTTGAATGCAGATTGATTCATTGTTATTCAGGGAAAACCACACCCCATCAAATAATTCTTTGGTGGTTCATGAAGGGGGACAAGATTTCACTCTTGCTAGATGCCTCTGGGTCTTGGGTTGTTATCTTATTTCCTTACATTTGAGGAAGAAGACCTCTTAACCAACCATAAGTACTTTACTTTTATATATTAATCTAGGGCCAAAAGGTAGTTTCAACCTAAATAGTTTATGCATGAAAGTCAATGACTCGTATGGTCATTTTCAAAGCTACTTCTAATAAGATCATGTGTTTTCTAATAACATTTAACTTTAATCATATACATAAAACCGAATACTACCCATTACAATTTTAATACTTTTTTGTATTTGACCCATTTTATTTTCGAAATATTGCATAGCATCAATGGTTACCTTTAAGATTTTTAAGGAATAATTAGGATATTTCATAATATAACTTTTGCTAAAGTGTGTTTAATTTTATAGTTTTAAAATGGCTTACTTGATTATTCTATTAACAAAACTTTATAAATTTTGTTCCTTATAAATTATTTTTAAAAAACTATTTTTAAAAGACGTTTAAGTATATGAAAGATTTTTGCAATTATTTTTAAAAAACCTTTTTAGTATATGAAATATTTTTCCAAGTTATATTGGAATGAGTAACCTTCTAAGTAGAAGATCTCGATTACCTAGTTCAATTGACGAAAATAGGATGATTAACCATATATATTTATTTTATATAATTTCCATCCCTTTCTTTCATCTTTATAAGAGAACCAAGAGAATGAAATCCCCAACACGAGGTCTTGCTTTCTTTCTTTCATCCTTATCAATAGGATGATTAACACTATATATTTATTTTATATAATTTCCATCCCTTTCTTTCATCATTATAAGATAAACCTAGAAAATGAAATCCCCAACACGAGGTCTTGATTTCTTTCTTTCATCCTTATAAGAGAACCTAGAGATTGAAATCCCCAACACGAGTCCTGCGTTCTCCTGGAAAGACTTTCGTGAACTTGTTGGGCCACAAGTGTGCTTGGGAAATGTGTCAATTATAAAGTGAGATTTTATTAACCCAAATTATATTATGAACCTAAATATATTTTCAAACTATGAACCTAAATATTTAGGTTGGAATATTTTATCTTTGAAGAAAAAGTTGGAATATCAATGATGGTTGCTGCAATGTTTATCTTCAATTGTTATAAAATTTAAATCAGTAAAAGTTAAAAGTCTTCCATTGTTATAAAATTTAAATCAGTAAAAGTTAAAAGTTATTTAATTGTAAGTATGTTGTAATGAATTAGAGCTTATATGTATTGGAAAGTTGTATTTAATTCAAAATTGATATGAAGAAAAAAAATAATGAAAATAACAAGTAGAATTGAATTTATAATGAAAAATAAAACTTAATCTAAACATTTTAATGTTTTCTAAATATATTTTTTATTTTTATTTTAAAATTTGAATAAATTTTTTAAAAATATTATTAAAATTTTACATATTAATTATTACGCCAAAGGCGTATACCTATTGACAATGGGCACAATTAATCATCTTTTAATCTAAAATTCTAATCCGATGGCTAACAATTAAAGATGTTGGAATATTCTTAATCGTCCTCCCAAATCAATGAATGTGATTTACTCTTCATAATCTCCTTGTATTTTTTAATGCATCAGTTAACCTGTTTACGTTTTAACATTTACCTAATCATATTAAGGAATTATTATAGCACTATTGCCACGTTTCCCTGCGTTTTGTTTTAGCGCATTTCATATTCCTTTCGGCCTTCATCAATCACAATTGGCGTTCGCAGTTTTTGCAATTGGCCAAGATCACTTGGTATACTCCCCGTCAAATTATTGGAGGACAGATTAAACAGCCTGAGAGATGTGCAACCTTTCAAAGCCTTTAGAATGGACGATATCAAGTTATTCTTATTCAAGAACAGAAGTTTTAAGCGACGCAGCCTACCCAATTCGTTATTCGTTTGGGATTGTGCCAGACAAACTGTTATAAGTGAGATTCAACACGCCAAGAAACATTTTATATGTCTTTGCCTTTCGGCGTTCATCAGTCACAATTATGTGACTGTGCTAATAATATTACACTATTAAATTTTTTAAGATGAATCTATTTATATATTCAACCATACAATTTAAATAATAATAAAAAATTAAAATTTCAATTTAAATAATAGTAATAAAATTTCATTCTCAATTTAAATAATAATAAAAAAATTACAATTTCAGGGAAAAAACAATGATATTCTTCTTTATACTCTTATCGTTTAGAATTACAATACAATTAAAAGAAGGACGAAGAATCATCCATTCATTGCGGTGCTAAATTGCCATCTACAACATACTCACTTCCCACGTGCACACCGAATATTCTTCTTTTCCCTTCGCGATAGTCTCCTCTACCATGTCCCAGCACCTACCTCTGACTCCATGTGCGTCTGGCTTCTCGGCGTTGGTAGTTTGCAAGCTTTCTTAGATGCTACGTTGCTGTCTCTGTCAGCGGACTTGTCCACGCAGATGTCAAAGGGCCAGTGGGCTTTAGGTTGAGTGCTGTGCGGAGAAGGAGATCGTCGGGTTTGGACGGATCTGGAGGAAGGCAACCATAAAAGAAAGAGGGACGCTCCTCCCCTACATTTGCAATCGATGACGATGGAAGGATTGGCTTTCCACCAGCAGGTGCTGCCACAATTGTCTCCAGGCTTCAGATTCCATCCCACGGACGAGGAGCTACTGATCCATTACCTGAAAAAGAAGGTCTCCTCCTCTCCTCTCCCTGCGTCAATTATTGCAGAGATTGACCTGTACAAGCATGACCCCTGGGATTTGCCCGGTGAGTATCCGTCCAACTGGAAGCCCGTCCAAACCCGGGTTCATATGGGTATGCGTTACTTTTATTCTGTTGCATTCATACTTTCTCACTGTATGTATATGTGTTGACTGGATTTCAGCGAAGGCATGTTTCGGGGAGCAAGAATGGTATTTCTTCAGCCCGAGAGACCGGAAATATCCCAACGGAGCGCGGCCAAACAGATCTGCCGGCTCTGGCTACTGGAAAGCCACGGGAACAGATAAACCCATCGCTGTAACGTCGGGAAGCACGTCGTCGCAGAAAGTGGGCGTGAAGAAATCCCTGGTGTTTTACAAAGGAAGGCCTCTTAAGGGCCTCAAGACCAACTGGATCATGCACGAATATCGTCTCGCAGAAACCATGTTAACGGAGAGAAAAGGATCTATGCGGGTAAGAAAATTCTATATAAATTTCTTTTAAGGAATTTAAATAGCAAGTCAAAAAATATGTCAGCCAAAAAAGAGCTAACTTTTAAGCATGTAGTTGTTCAACCTAAATAGTTTCAGATACAAAACTTTCCAAAGAAGCTTTACAGAACAGACCTAAAAACTTAAGTGTGTTGTGATGCATATAATCTTAGCAAAAGGCATGACTGATACATATAATCTTAGCAAAAGGCATGACAGCTCGCGGCTTCATCTGCTGATTCCTTGGTTGAATGTGAAGTCTGCTTGAACAATTCTACATTCGCCATGAGTTGATGTACTATATCTTTTTCCATTGGTCTCTCACAATGTGAGTTAACAGATTACATTTGGTTAAAAGCTCCAGGATGCTCGCTCTTGGTCAAATTGACTAACATGTCTCCAAGCATATTACATTTTGCATCCATCACATTTATCTGATGTTTCTCCTACGGTAGAATTCCCCGATTTGGAAAGTGACATGGCTCTGGTGCTCATGGATTTTCTTTGAATTCATGAGAATCGACCTTGAATTTACTCCCCATGTCTCAGCATCTCAGCAGAGCATGCCTTATCCCTTAGAGTTCCTTATAGCGCATTTGATCAGTGAAACAGTAAACCAATTCACAAAGAAAAGAAGAAAAATCCAGGTTTCCTTCCGTGTTAGTCCTTAAATCAAATACCAGGTCGCACATAACCTAGGGTAGGAGCCGACTTGGTTCATAACCATCCTAGTGAGCACTACTCAAGCTGAAATTTAACATGGGATTCCAAAGAAACAACAAGATGTTTGAAAGGGAGCAATATAAGCACCCATAAGAGAACATGAAAGAACAAACCACCCAGAAAGTTGTGAAAACTCAATCCTTTTCCCAATTGAAAACTCAGTCCTTTTCCCAATTGTGAACTTGCCAGAGACCAGGGGCAAAGGGAGGACCCCACATTATACCACAACCTTCAGTAATAAATTGAAAATCTTCCAGTAAAGAACTAAAATCCACAAAGTGGGATGTAGGAATAGGCTCTCCCAAATTGAGACAAGAAGCTAACTGCCAAAGTTTTAGAAAGAAAGGTAAAGTAGACAACTTACCTGAGTAACACGGGAGGAATAAAACCAATACCACCAGCCAGACCGAAACTATAGAATCCACCAAAAAAACCCTCAAGCTACAATACCGAAGATGTCCTAGGAAAAAAACCAGCCAGAGAGCCATGATCCCATAACGACTGTGGAAAAAACTATACACCAATTCAAAGTCACGGGAAGAGATGGATTGGAGCATGTGATTAGAAGGGCTGCATCAATTCTCGTGATTCCCTCTACAATGTGACCCGCTCGCTCTACAATGAGCCAGCGCCTACTTAAATGTGAATTACATGTCTCATCCTCCATCATATCAAGGTATAGGTTGGGTATAAAGCTTACCATTGATAATTATTATCCCTCCTTATACTAACGTTGATTGATATGCATAATTGGATGATACATAACATGTTTTATCCTCTATATCACCAAAACTAAGAGGGAATCTAAAGGATCTTTTACTAAAGTCGATTGATATGCATAGTTGGATGATACATAACATGTTTTATCTTCTATATCACCAAAACTAAGAGGGAATCTAAATGAATAGTGTTCAATTTCATATGTATGAAAATATTTTCGGAGTCTTTTACTAGATTTTATATATGAAAATTAATGACAATTTTATTAAATAATAATAAAGATAATCTAATTTTAAGGTCATAGTCACACATTAAATTAGTGTATGAAACTCTCTTGTTTGTGGGATAAGGGACTCCCTCCCTGTAATTATGTGCGAAGACAACAATCTAAGTTATGTGCGAAGATTAATGGCAATTTTAATAAACAATAATAACAATAATCTAATTTCAAGGTCATGATCAAAAGAGACACCAAATTGATGTATGAGACCCCTTATTTGTAAGATATTTGACTACTAAATTCTACAAAGATGTACATATCCAAACCATATGAAAATGCTATTATTCAAATGGAGTTTGTGATAACCCCTCCTACACCTACCATCCCAAAGAAATACTTTTCTATATTCATGAATAAAATTCTTAACCATATCTTTAATAAATTATTTAACATAAACTATACCTAGTTCTACTACTATGAAATTAGGCTATACACAATAACATTAGTCATAACAAGTTAAAAGAACCTCTTATGTTAATTTTCTCTATATATTTACATCTTATTATTTATGTATTTACTAAAAATACAACTTGATATTTTTTATTATTTTATAGTATGATATATATATATATATATATATATATATATATATATATATATAACATAACTTTTAAAAAATTATTAACATTAATATTATATATGTTCTTACTATTTTATAATATGAATTTTGTCACGACCTCATAAGACGTGTGATTGGGACCTTCTCTTTGCAACATTTTGACTACTAAATTCTACAAAGATGTACATATCCAAACCATATGAAAATGCTATTATTCAAATGGAGTTTGTGATAACCCCTCCTACACCTACCACCCCAAAGAAAATATCAAGTTCTTAACCATATCTTAACCATATCTTTACCATATCTTAACCATAAAATTCTTAACCATATCTTTAATAAATTATTTAACATAAATTATACCTAGTTCTACTACTATGAAATTAGGCTATACACAATAACATTAGTCATAACAAGATAAAAGAACCTCTTATGTTAATTTTCTCTATATATTTACATCTTATTATTTATGTATTTACTAAAAATACAACTTGATATTTTATTATTATCTTTGTA
>ML776842.1:517294-529319 GCA_009831015.1 Picea engelmannii
ATATATATATATTAAAAACATAACTTTTAAAAAATTATTAACATTAATATTATATATGTTTTTACTATTTTATAATATGAATTTTGTCATAACCCCATAAGACGTATGATTAGATCTTGCGGTCATTTTTCTCTTGAGGGCATGCGACATTGTAATGGCTCTTACTTGGTTGCTTGGCACAACAAGAATACTTCGTTCATACTACGTCTCTTCACCTAGAGGATACACATACTATGTTTTAGGCTACCAACGAGTCACACTCCTACTCTAGTGCAACTCTTGATTACTTAGACAATTGTTAAAATAGTTTAACATTTAGTCTTATTTAAGTATGCATCCATGAACATGAGAATCCAAGAGAACAATTGTGGAACAAAAATGAAGAAAAAAACAAAAATAGTGCGGGTGACAGAAACTATGCCTAACACCCGACTAAGTCTTTTTTATTGCGGGACAATTACAACATGAGCACTACCGACTCGATTTAGAACATGGCAGGGTCAAAGGACTCGCCTCACCTCACCAAGAAACTCAAGAACATATTCGTCTCACCAAGACTTTCTGTTGCAACCGTCTCTGCAACTTCTTGCGGTGCACCTCAAACTACTCAAAGTAATAACATTAGTCATAAAAGATAAAACAAATTTTGGTTCTTCCTCACACATGGCATCTCTTCCCCATCTTCGGATCTCATCACAACTAAACGATTATTGCTTCCTCAACCGATGTCGTCAAGACAAGCTCTCCTAAAAAAGTTATTCTAAGTGTGCCCAAGTTTTAGATGCTCTTAACCCATGATGTCTTCGATACTTCAACTTTGTTGTTTGTGTGTCATGTACATTGGACCCTCTCAAGTTGTGAACCGATTGGGTGATCAGTACAAATGTCGTGTTCGTTGCTAGAGAATGCATGTCTCCACATCCAACAAACTATTTTTTGTCTGCCTCATAATTATCCTATCCATATCCTCTTGGTCTTGTTGAGTCACCCACTGTAGTCTCAACCAGTTCTTCTCACTTAGTCGAACCCCTTCGGTTCTAGACAAGTTCCTACCCCTTGCCTCAGTTTGGCAAGTCGCCTCCACAACCTATCTATTGTCTTGCAACTTCCCTTCTTGCGTATTTCGGTGACACATCTACTAAGAATTACCATTCATGTTTCTTTCTCCCGGCAACACGTTTCCATATTCTTCATTTATCAAGTAGAATGTACCCAATAACCGCCACCAAGGCTATTGGTATACATCGTCTCTAACTTATTCTATGTGCACAACTATCACATGACCAAACAAACTTCCTTTGGTGTGCATCCCAACTCCTCAAGTAGTTATGCAGTAAGTTGGAAGTCGTATATCCCCATGGCCTTCCTACAAAATTTCATGATCGTTTTTGGATGTAATTCTTCATCTCCTACCTCTTCCACATCCATCTCCAAATCTGGTTGAGTAAGTCCTCCACGCATTGTTTCGACTCAACTCTTGGAGTTTCTACGGTGGGTAAGTTTGTTGTTCTATCTTCCACAACGTCCATAATATGATGTTGATGAATATTTACTTGGTGATGTTCCTCCTACTCCATGGCAAGTGAAGAGTCTAAATCTCTCTTACACTCATTTTCATGGTTCTATAGTTTCCTCAATCAACCAACCTTCCCCATGGTTTTCTTCACCAAATTCTTTGTCACCATCTAATGCTACTCTTCTTTCCCCAAACTACTCAAAGATGTTGTGGTGTGGATGACTTCTAGTTGTGAGGCTTGTCAATGCTCGCACTGACTTCTATCAACCTGATCACAGAGATCCGAGGCATCCTCCCAAGCTTCCTCTTCATAGTTAGAGGTGCACTTGACATTATGGCCTTGTTGAAGAATACTCGGTGAATTTTGTGAATTAGTGGATATTCTTTGGAAATTCCAAGTAAGTCCAAGCCCAATATCATCATATGATTTTCCAATGGAGCCACCAATATATCCAAGTTTCCAAACCACTCCCCAACTCTCAATGGCGTTGAATGAACAATCATTGTCACTGGAATCATTGTTGACTTCAACACTTTATATGTTCCATTGCAACTCTCAGGTTTGCGATGAAGAGACTTCACAGCTTGTTCACTCAAAAAAGTGTTTGTTTCCCTAGTGTCAACCAAAGCTTCCATATTCATCCCACTCACTGTTGTGTTAACAAAGTAGATTTTGTCAGTTGCTTCACTTTGTGAAAACTATCCATGACCTCTTGTCTTAAACTCTTGCACGTGTTCCACTAACATTTCCATGACTTTGTTCATCTATTTTGTTGGTTTTGGCACTTGAACTAGATTTGCCAAGGGTTTTGACTCCTCCACTTTTTGTGTGGGTCGATCCTCCTCCTCAACCAACAGAGCCAACTTCCCTTGCAATGAAAAATTCCTCATAAAATTATTTTATGAACATAGGTAACACTCAATCAACCTAGCTTTCTTCAGGATCGGTTTGGTTTGATTCTGTGTTGTTGTGCTACCTTCATGTTGGATTCTCTCCTCCCTAAGTGCTCCCAATGCAATCGGTGCCAAATTCTCATTCCTCTCCGACAATTCCTTTATTCTATTGATCTTAGGCTTTATCTCCACATAAAATTATTCCATATTCTCCAAAGCCTCTTGGAGTTTCTTGAATCATTGATTTGTTTTGTCTCTCTTGACCTTCCAAGATTTGCCACCTGCATTGTCCATTTCGCTACTTGACTCTCATTACTTGGTTTTCTCAATAGTTTTTTGCAACTCCTTTGCATTTTCCCAGGTCTGTAATGATTCTTGCATTCGTCTACACATCCAAGTGCTTCGTTCACCCTCACAAACTTCTCCATTGATCCGTGTATGCACATAATACTGAGTTCAAACCAACCGAGATGGAACAACCCACCTTGTTGAATTGTTCACCAAGTTATGTTTCCAACAATATTTGCATTCAGGTGTGTGAAAAGTTCTGCAGTAATCCTACGTTCGTCTGCCTTTCCCAAGTGCACAGTCCTCCCACAAAACTCTATTATTTCCCTAATCAAGGGGTAAGCCCAAGTCTGCACACAAGTCACAGATTCATCCATGACTCTTCCCTTAGCCTCCGTCACACACCACCAAGTTTTCACTTAGGTTACTTTTGTGATGGGTCGGTCCGTCGAATCATCACCAAGCATGTTCCCATAATTTCTTCCAAACAAGTGTGCCCCTCTCCCACCATTGTTCCATCTATAGTAGTGGTGAAGAGCACCAAACAGTTTATAAAGTTTTCTCTAATACCACTTGTCATGACCCCATAGGATACCTAATAAGATCTTGCAATCGTTCACCTCTTGAGGGTGTGTGACACTGCAATGGTTCTTACTTGGTTTCTTGGCACACCAATAATTCTTCATCCAGACTACTCCTCTTCACCTAGAGCATACCCATACTATGTTCTAGGATATTGATGAGTCACACTCCTACTCTAGTGCAACTCTTTATTACTTAGACAATTGTTAACACAAGATAACATTTAGTCTTATTAATAATTCATCCATGAACATGAGAATCCAAGAGAACAATTGGGGAACAAAAATGAAGACAAACACATAAACAATGTAGGTGACACAATTTGTTCCTAACACCCGACTAAGTATTTTTTATTTCAAAACACTTACAACGTGAGCACTACCAGCTTGGTTTATAGCATGAAAAAGTCAAATGACATGCCTCACCTCACCAGGACACTTAAGAACAGATTCATCCCACCAAGACTTTATATCGCAACTATCTCTGCAACTTCCTACAGTGCACCTCATACGTTCCCACAACCGCATACTTGTTGTCCCTTCATTTCCATATACTTTCATCAAGCTAACACAAATTTCAGTTCCGCCTCAAACATGGCTCCACAGACCTATGTTTCCAGAATTCCCAAAAACCTCCCAAAACTTCCAATTCTTGTCTACTTATCTTCCATCTTGGAAACTCTACCTCAGTTTTTTATTGCAGACTTGCCTCACACTTTCTCTCCCAATATCTTGCCAAAAATTCTCTATACTTCCTTTGGTTGTGTGCCCTTGCTTTTATATGGACTCCAAGAGTTACTTGGTCAAAACATCATGTCTCTTGGGCGTGTCACGCCCCTTCACAAACCCACAGTCAAACGACTCGTCACGCCCTTATGTGGACGCAGTGCACCCATCCAAATCCTACGCACCCATCAATCGTTCATCTCATAGACCGACGTGCCCCATCCTTAGACACATGCCCCTTGCCTTATGTGTTCTTCGTGTCAATCGTCATGAATCCTCGTAGGTGTGTCGATGGAGTATTCTAACCTCTCTGACTTGCCCATGTTGTTGAGGGTAGGAAATTCCACTCATTGGGAATGTTCCCAAGTTGCCCCACCCTTGCCTAAATGAAACCCAAGTCATTGCCAATCATTCTAATGCAAGTAAGGTGTGTGACCCCTTTCTTTCACATGTCACCATCGTGCACCAAAGGTTCTCCTACCCACACCCAAACGTCTTCGTTTTCCCAACAGATCGTTGGACCCCTCCTTGTGCTCTTCATCTATCCGTCGTCGTAGTTTCCCAAGGAGCATGCACACTCGGTGGATGTCATGGGAGACCCTACAATTTGCAATTTTGATAAATAAATCATGTTTCTTTTTAAATCAAATAGTTTACATGCTAATTATTAATTTAATATTCAATAATATTATTATATTATTTTACTTAATATATATTTTATAAATATATTTTAGATGTTCTACCTTGTGTGAATGGAAATGAAATATTTAAGGGATGTTAACTTCAAATATTTTTTTTCAGACATATGGATTTAAAGTAAAAACTAAAACAGTTTTTAGTTGATTATAATAATTTATTTCTTTCAAGGTAAGGAAAGAGGTTAATGGTTCAAGACCCAAAGGTATTTGGCATAATACCTAGAGGAGACATTTGGTAGAAAACTTGGAAGAGGCATTTGGAGCAAGATCCCAATGTATTTTATTAGACTCAGAGTAGTGAAATCTTGTCCCTTGAAGACCATGAATGGATTATTTTAGGTGGCATGGTTTTCCTTGAATAATAATAATAAGTAAGCCTTCATTTGTGAATAATAGCCAGTGTTCACTATATTCACTACCTTTTGACAACTGCGTTATAATACATTTTACCACCTTTGCATCCATTAGTCTTTCCATCAATCTTTCTAGTAAAAGAGAAGTGATTCTTTCCTTAGCAAGGGCATGAGTGATTCATCAGTTGCTCAAAAAGACAAGGAACAACTAAGAAGCTTGCACTTGTGAGTGCTTCTCATGCATGCATCCAACCAACCACTACCTTTAGGCACTCATTTTATGCCATACATATTTGGATCATGCACATTTATCATGTAGTATAGGTAAATTCAATAAAAAGAAAATAGCTTATATAATGCTTGTGTGTATTGAGTTGATGTGTTGTTGTTTAGTTTGTGTCTCACCAGCAACGTACCCACACATCCCTGATGGTGGAATTGTATACTTAGATATATGATTATTCTGGTGGAATGATGGTACAAATTGGTTTATGGAGGTTCTTTAGTCCTCATACCAAATAATCCATACTCTATTTAGGCACTTTCGTTGCTTGAGTATCCAATCAATCCATGGTTTATTTAGGAACTTGAGTCGCTCGCCTCTTGGGAGAGGGTATTAGGTAAATAGTCGTGAACTGCTTCTATCATGCATACATATAGGGCATAGAATTTATTGGGTATCATTACTTAGGAACGAAATCCTAATCATTGTATGCCAATGAGTCTCTCTCTATGGTTGACTTCTATACACCAATGAGGGAGGGAGGGAGGGAGGGATTGATTCACTCTCTCTCTCTCTCTCTCTCTCTCTCTCTCTCTCTCTATGGATGCACATATCTAAAGAAATGATTCTCTTTCATGCCCCTCACTCCCTTGTATATTTGTTGATTCAACCCCCATACCTTTCATAGGAAAAATATGCATGGTACAATGTAACGTACCCATTACTAGAAAACATGAAATTTTTTTTGATGCTAAATTGTAATGAACCTCTACCTACTAAAAATGTATTAAAATACACCAAGAAATAAAAATTAAACATACGGTAGTGGGCACATAATTTTCACATGCTTCTACAGAAATAATAAAAACAATGAATGCAACTATTCAAGCAAACAAAAAGTACACAACACTCAACATTCATTTACACGGTGGAAATAACATGATAAAAGACAACATAAAACTTATATTTCTATGAATGAACTAATTGGTTGTGTATGAAGGATGTTCATCCCATCCATATGATGGTTATTTATTTTATCTCAATAACAAGCCACACCCAAGCTGAGGCTATGAGTCCACAAGGAGGTTTGGTCCTCTTATTTTTCCACTCTCCACTTCTAGTAGCCAAAAACCCAAGTTCTTCTCCAACAACTATTCCAATCCACCCTCTCTCTCCTGTCAACCTTCATAACCCAAGAAATGGGATAACCTTCTCTACTTTATAGTCCTTAAGGCCTTCCCACTTCCCTCCAAGTATCCAGTTCACTCGTTTGTCTATGAATCTCATAGTTGGGAACTCCAAGAACTCTTAGCTGCTCCAGGAGTGCTCACAATAGCCTTCTCAAGGATCTTGAGCCATTTCCTCAATATGAAAATGCACCATAGGCACACAACCCATTTTTATTGGCACATGGGCCACAATTTTAGCATAAACACAACCCAATAATGGTTTTCCTCCTACACAATAGAGTTGATGATCTTCTCAACACCCCACTCCCCTCTTGTTGCCCAAAATTAGCATGTAAAAGTTGTCCTCCTTTTCCCATTCGAATTTCCATTTCTATCATGCATTTTGACTCTCACTCTTCCCAAGGTTGAATGTACTCATGCCCATGCTTTCACTAACTAAGTGAGGTGACTTCCTCACCTAACCTCTTACATGAATTCAACAATTGAGTGTCTAAGAAGTAAATGAAGGATTAGATTGTAATGAGACATTGACTTAGGAAAATAACTTGGGTTTCCTCTTGGATCCCCCTTTATCCCCTCTCTTGTGGAATCATAGCCCCCCATCTTTATCATCCATCTCGTATTGCAACCAAAAAAATACTTTTATTATTTATTCATTATACAATTTACATAGCTTGAACCTCATCCATATTGATCAATACATGCTCTCTAGCCTAAGACATATCGACTCACCAACCTAATTCACATTTGCATAATTACATTATAATTTGTCGGGATTAAGACCAAGGATGTTACGCACGGGAGAAATTAGAGTCCCTTTTTATGGATGTATTTATATTTATAGAAGCTTGGGTTTGGAAATTTATTCACATTACATGCACAAGATCCTTATATATTACTCACCAATGAGCTTATATATTACTGGGATTTATGTGGATCAAACTAAGAGAAATAATAAGATACAATAAATATTTAAATTACATATAGCCTCGATGAATAGCTTCATTTTTGCACTCACTCTCTTACTCATTCATTAAAGGCCCCCTGTATCTATCAAGAAATTAAAGAGGAAGGGGGGATTTTTCTTGATTTCATAGCTTGAAATACTTTATTATGGGTCTAACTATAGTAATAAGGAGGTTCTCCCTCTCCCTCAAGTGGTTCTTCCCATCATTCAATCCTAGTAAAAATTGTGGCCCTGAAACTATGAATAGCTAGTAAAGGAAGCTCAATTTGTCACATCCATTGAATCCCCATAAAAAAATGAATATTGGTGGGAAGGATTGAATTCTTCCTCTAATCTGGTGTTCATTTCCAATTATCTCTAACTACCAAACCCTTATTCATATTAAAATGGTGTCTGGTAACATCATGGAGGAAGTATGAAGGAAGTATGATTTGAGGCCAAGGTTGACTGCTGAAAAATTTAGAAGGGTTGATGAAAGTAAGGGAGGTGAAAAGGTAAGGAGGGACATAGATAATGGGGTTGATACCTGAAGAAAAGATGAATCATTTAAGGACTCTAATTTTGATAACCCTGTCATTCCTATCTAGGAGGAACCCAAGGAGGTCGAACAACCCAAAGATGCCCTTGTTTCTAGAACTAATGGGAAGGTCCTAACATCACAATAGTAAGTGCTACATTAGTTTATCCTAATTCCAATACCAAATCCACATAGATATCCCATGCGATGCCTCCTCCATTTTACATAAGGCATGAGTTGAAAAAACTCAAAATCCATGTCTTTCTTTGAAGTTGTCGGAAAACCTAATTATAGTAGGGATGTATGTGAGTTCCTAGGAGTTAAAGAGAAATGACACACCCATCCTACATGAGTTCAATTTTCCCAAAATAGAAATGAGGGAGCATCTACGTCAAATGTAATGGTTCTCTAAGATGAAATTCCCTTGCAATATGACTTTGTTAACCTCTAGGACGATGAACCCAGAATTGTTCTAGGAAACATTCAAGATGGAAGTGATGAGATCACCTTCCATCTCTATATTACTCTTGAACACCAAAACCTACATCTACACAAATACCTATATGACTATGCATCCTCACATTATGTAATGCCCTTGGCTATCATGGAAAATATTAGGTTGGACATAACAAGGCCCTAGAAATGTACATTTTTTATTCCAAAAGGGTTCAATGTATGGGAATAATTAAGGTTAGAAATAAAGAGAACCCATATAGTATCAACAATAGACAAAATGATAGCAAAAACAACACACTTCCGTAATTGTAGAGCAAAAGTTGAAACCAAGTCTACCAAATTTGCAGTAGGAGCTCACTTTGCTAAAGTAGCATTAGGAAATCCCACCAAATACCCTATAGTGACAGCGACTGAATTTCCTACAATAGAAACAACCCATTTACCTAGGAATAAAGTTGCATGTTTAGCTCATTAAGTGGTAAATTATGTCTAATCCACTTCACTAGTAGTTGCTTACTCCCCCCAATTTGGTTGAGGCCTAATGTAGAAAGAATGTATAGCAATCACCAATATCTTAAGAGCCAAATATAGGTTCCTCATGGTAGCCAAAGATCAGTATGAAATACAAAAATCAAGGGGAAATAGCTAAAGGAAAGGTGAAAAAGGAGGGTTGGTGGTCAATAATTCCTTTCATAGAGAGATTGATAAGGAATAATGGGGTAAGGGTTGATATAATGGAAAGGAAGTTAAGTGATTTATTTTATTTTCTGAGTGAGTGACGAGGACAGGGAAAGGAATAGATTGATTCTACATTCAACTGGGTGGGGAAGGTCTCCCCTATACATGACACCTTTAGTCTTGCACCTTATCTTTCCCAACCACTACAAATAGGCCAAGGAAGACCCAAATATTTTATGTGTGATTTTTCTTCACATTGTCACCATTCATTGATTTTGGTAAGTAATGTAATGTAATCAGTAAGCATAGTATTGTTGGTGTTCTTGGGGCTTGTACTTATTTTCCACCCAAGTTGGTTGAGCGGTGATGATGACAAGGGGTGACCAAGGGCTTAAGAAAAATATTGGTAATAGGTTTTTTAATTAATTGAATAGAAATAAATGGAAACGTGGGGAATGTGGACCATATCATACTCACCTATTCCAAATTTTGACCCATTCAACATTTTTACGTGATTTTAACACACAATTAATGAGAAACAATCAAGAGGAAACAAATCCCTCACAAATACCTACCAAATACCAAATACTAGATACATGAACTAACTAATTTCCTCTCTCAAGGAAGAGAAAGAAGAGAAAGTGTTGCACAACAAGACAAAAATGAGTGTCTTTCTTTGAATAGTGCATTCGATCTAAAGGTTTTTAGATCCAACAATGCATATCCCATCCTATACAACAATTATTACCCTATCACAGGGTGCATATTGTTTGTTGTCTTTCATTGGCATGTATCAAATGCAATAATCGAATGAGTAAACAATATGCACCCCACAACAGAGTAATAAGTGTTATATAGGCTAGGATATACATCATTATATCTAAAGAAAAAAAAAATGAAGGGTGTACATTTCCTAGACTATACAACATTTATTACTTTTCTACATTGTGCATATCATTTTCTAAGAAAGCCATGCACTACATGATTTCCTATTCTTTAACAGAAAATGTTGGTATTGAAAATACTCCACCCCTCACCATCTCTATCATCTTATTTCTTTTTTGTGGTTAAAGCAGTTAGGGACTTGTTCACTTGTCTTCTTTTTTGGGTTACATTGAAAGACACTAGACCAATGAAAAGTTGTTAATTATTTTCTATATCCCTGTCCTCCAATCTGTCGCTGAGAAGGATAAGTTATACTATGTTGATCGCTTGTGAAGTTCATATGACAAGATCAACTCCCTCATTACCCACTTGAATCAATTAGATAATGCAACCAATATATACAAGGTTTGTAACTCATACTGCTCAACCACTTTAGAATAGGGTGTGTTTGTAGAATACTCAAAGGTTAACTTACTATAATCCCCCTTAGCCACAACCTTCTCAAGATAATTTGTTGCATAATCTTTCTAGAATTCAACCAATAGATTATATTTTTTTAGTAAATCAAGTCCCTTTTCTAACCAAGCAAATGATGAGTTTCAAACAAGTATTAAGAATATTAGTTTTGAAGAAATGAGAAATTTTCCAATCCACCCAACCATTACCATCCTTTCATTACCTATGGGGTATGAGTTACCTAAGTTTTACTTTTATAAGGGCGAAGAAGACCCCAAAAAGCCATCTTGGAACATTTTATACAACTTTTGTTGATATAACCTATAATGATGGGTTATTACTCAAACTATTTCTTAGAAGCCTAACAGGATAGGCAATATAATGGTTCTACAAAATCCTACGACACTCTTTGAGGGATTTGAAAACCCTAGGGGAAATGTTCGTTTAGCAGTTTTCACTAACATTGGAGAAACAATGACCATAAATTACCATATGATATCCATTAGATCATAGACTATTTAAAATGTTGGTAAGACTTCACTTTTGGATTTCCCATTTTGTTTCTTATTAAATTGATAGGAAATAAACATTTATAGTTGCTTGTAAGAATAACATGATATACTATATAGTATTATGCACAACACTTACACTTGCCAATTCTAAAAGAGCTCAGTCAATTTTAAAAAGGCCAAGTGAAATTCCATTATTGGCCCCTAGACATGAGCAAAATGTAGTTTAACTTTAGGCAACTTTTAAGTGCAACTATTTTCAGTTTGCAATAAGATCCATGAAAGGACCACCAGACAAAGAATTGTCTCTATAGCAACATTTCTTTCTCCTATTTCATGTTAATGTAAAACTTAAAAGATATTCTCTTCTCAATAGGGTTTGCAAAGTTTTTACGACTATGTTGAAAACCACTAAAAAACAGTTTGGTTTTGTAAAGAGATTAGATTCACATTTTAGATTAAGAAGGTGATTGAATAGGAATTTATTCAAACATTTAGTACCCATTCTGAACCGATTGTTGTCATAATGTTTGAGATTGGGATAATGGAAGAATTGGACTTCAGCGACACCTAGAAACCAATATACAATATGTGATGACCCCAAAAATGAGAAAAACAAGAGCAATAGCATCAAGGATCAACCCTTTCAATGTTGCATTTTTTGGTTTTTTTGACATGAATGCTTTGCTTGCTAAAGAGACAATAGTTAAATCACCAGAAAATCAGATCTAAACCCATCATAGAAAACCCATATTTTCAATTGAGATTTGTAGAAGAGATTTAGATTCAATGTATTATAAAAAAAGTGGATGAGAAAATGATCTTATTGTCCAATCATCGATGTCAATTGTAAGAAGATACATACCTGAAATTCTTCAACTCTATCTAAAACATTTCTCAAATCTGCTCAAAACATCCCCGAAATCTGTCCAAAACGTTCGTAAAACCTGCATGAAACATATTGGAACAGCTAGCAAATTTTCAAGTCCTCAATCAAATCCCCACAATTTGGAGACATTTCCGAAAATTCTCCAACTTCCCAAAACACTTAAAAGATGTCTATGAAGGAAGTTTTTTTTTTTTTTTTT
>ML776842.1:550118-569794 GCA_009831015.1 Picea engelmannii
TACAAGTTATTTGGTACAGGTTGGTGTATGGTTGATGCACTTGTTTATGGTACAGGTTGATGCATGGTTCATATTTATTGGTATAGGTTTACAGTGGTATATCTCACAGTGACAGGTTGAAAGTGGTTCCATCATTCTACTTCTACTTCAGGGTGGCAGGATGGGGCAAGGACAAGTGGTTGTAGCCACCTTCCGGTTGTAGCCAGAGAACATAGGGGGTTGTAGCCTCCTTCTTGTTGTAGCCAAACAATTGGGGAGTTGGAGATTCCCTCAAGTTGTAGCCTGGAAAACTAGGGGGTTGGATCCTCCTTCTAGTTGTAGCTGGAAAACAAAGGAAGTTGGTGCTTCCAATGAATGTAATTCTTGAAGACAAATAAGAAAAATCATTCTGTGGTTTTCTCCCGATTTGGGTTTCCACGTAAAACATTGGTGTACTATGTATGTGTATGTTTGTTCATTTGTTCATTGCATATTTACTCTGCAATCATTGGATGATAATGCTTCATTGGTATAACACTTGGATTGTATGGTTAAAAATGATTAGATTTCTCTATTGCTGATTCACCCCCCCTCTTAGTAATCCAACAATATTCCCAAAATTCACCCTCCATGGTTGCTCTAGCTCCAAAGCTCCTATTCCTTGTTCTCTACCTGTTGTTCATGCAAAACATGTCTATCTAAAAATTGATGTAACTGCCCACATGAATTTCCTTTCCTTTGGCTTGCTTTCTTGAATTACAGACTTATTCAAGATGATTGTAATAAACCTCCATGCTCGCAATAACTACGGGATGCGACTTGTCACACCAACCCTCTTACATGAATTCAATGATTGGATTTGGGAACACTCAACAAAAAAAATATAAGGTTCATATATCAATAGTAAATTTTAGGAAGTAGGTTGATTTAATAGACATGGATAATTCCCCCTTTGACCCCTTCTCTTAGAAATTATTTTAGAACCTCCCCTCTCTTGTGGATTAATTCACGCCCAATCTCTATCCATAGCCCCCCACAATTGAAATCACATTTTATTATTAAAATTCAAAAATATAATTCACATATACATCACTCGGCCACAACAATACATTATATCTACATTAAGCATTAATTAAACTAGGGATTATAGCTGGGATGTTACATTCCCCCTCCCCTATAATTGTGTGTTATCCGTGGTGCACACTATGATGATATACATGAATAAATTTGCATCATAATAATAAGAAATAAAAATTATTCAATTTTACAACTCTAGCAACAGTTCCAACCATAATTTGTTGTTCCTCTCAACCAGCTAACCCAAGGATTGTACCTCATTCATTGTTCCCATTCCATCAGGGTACACTATTATTTTATTAGGCCCCCCAACATAGGTTGGATAGGACTTTGAGATGTGGTTATGGAACTCTAGCTACCAAAAATAAAGCCTTGAATTATTATATTTTGTTTTCTTCGAAATTAACAAAAACTTGTGGGTATTCCTCCTGCATGTTTTCTTCATGCTCCCATGCTACATATTCATGAGTACTTTGAATTTCCATTATAGGATGCATATAGGTTCCACCTAAAAATCCCCTTCGTATTCCACCTGTATCACATTCCAATCAATTATGTGGTTAGGGTTAGGCACATATTTCTTTAATGATGACATACGAAATATGTTATGAACTTTAATGCATGTAGGAAATGATAGCATGTATTCAATTGAACCTATATTTTATAACATTTCAAAAGGTCCACAATATATTGTTGTCATTTTTGGGTAGCTTTCCAATCTTAAGGAACTTCTCTTCACTTTCACTTTTAAAAATACATGTTTTCCCACTTTAAATTATCTAAAAACTATGTTCTTGTATGCATAAATTTTCTACCTATATGTCATGGGAAAAATTCTCATAGGTATCTCATTGAATACACAACAATATCTCCCTAGGATTATTCTAGTTATTGTAGATAGAAAGGGGGTAGATTCCTTATAGTTTTCCTAGATCTAAACTCAAACACATAGATTCATAATCATCCTAAAGAGTGGGGAGGATTTGCATACCTTTCTTGAGGTGGTCCTTCGTATTTGTTGGTTGTTGCAGTCCTGAAACACCAAATCCAAGCTCCAGAACCCGCTTCTTGTATACAAAAGACAAGCAAAACCTTCTCTTCTTCTCTATTAAGGATTAGAATCGTAGATCCAATATAATAATAATCAAATCCATAAAAGAATGGATCATATCTATCATTCATTAAGTGAAAATAAATGATATGAAGGGAAAACCAAATGATCTATTAATAAAACATGGAGAATATATACCAAATCATACCTCAACTTGATGAACATGCATGCTCCTCTAATTCATTTCTCCTTGCATCTCCTTGCAACTCCTTGGTCAGGTTAGGATTCATTGACTTCTAGTTGTGATTATGGATACCTCTACAGTTGGAAAGCATAACAATACTATTAAATTCTTCCTCTTCTTTCCCAAGGCTTGACTTTGTTATATATCTCTTGGAGGAGGCTTAGGAGAGGATTCTAGATCTTCTAGAGACCAATAGAGACTCGAATGATGTGATTTCATAGGCCCTTGACACAAATATCCAACTCATTTCTTTCATATCACCTCACAACCCCTCTATTATAAAAGTTTAACAATGCCTCAATTGTTGAGATACTAGTGACCAGCGAGGGTCTCACTTGTTCTCTACTAGGTCTCCAACAAGGACATCCAAAAATGGGATAAAACTTAGGAAAAATATGTATTTTGGATTCTACCTTCTTATGGGTTCCTTTATGTCCTATAGGGTGGAAATTAAGGATATAACACTATCATGGGAAACCTTTAAATTATGCTTGATCTTTGTCATATGCTCCTCCATTTTGTTCAACAAATTTGGCCTGATAAAAATTATCTAATGTATTATCCCAACTTAATGGTGTGTTACACTTTCTTCTAGACGAAGCTTCAAATGGGATCATTTTCAATGAGGCTCGCTACCCATTATTGTAGGTAAATTCCAGTAAGTGGATATAATATTACCACTTTGATGGTTGGGCCATCACATACATTCTGAGCATGTATTTAATTATTCTATTGGTCCTCTCTATTTTCCCATCTGACTCTCGATGATACACTATATTGAGATTTAGATTTGTCCCAAATATTTTGAACAAACATTTCCAAAAATTATATGTAAACTTTGGATCTCTATCTAAAACTATTGCTTTAGGTACCCCATATAGCATGGAAACTTCCTTCGTGTAGATTTATACAATATTTTTTTCATTGTGTGTAGTCTTCATTGGAATAAAATGTGTAGCCTAAGTCAATTTATTCACCACCACCATGATCGAATCATGTTGCTTCACTATTTTGGGAATATTTGTAATACAATCCACTGACTACCTCCCATTTCCATTATGGAGTGGTTAATGGTTGTAACATCCCAGCTAGATGTCTATGTTTAGTCTTCACCTTCTAACACTCGAGGCACCTGGCTATATAATTATCCACTTCTTTCTTCATTACTGGCCAAAAGTGTTGGCTTCTTATAGCTACAATTGAATTATAATATCTTGGGTTCCTAGTATATGGCACATTATGCATTTCCTTCAACATTGTATTTTTTAGCTCACTAGAATTCCCCACGTATACTTTTCCTTCATACATGATAATTTCATCTTCTCTTAGCTCAAAGTCTTTAAATTTTTGTTGTAAATCTCCTTATTGTAATGTTTCTTTTATTTGTAAATAATGTTGATTTGAATTTACTACTACAATAATTTTATATTTCAAATCTGTCCTATACATGTTGATGGTTGGAACATGCATCTCGTGTGCTCTCTTTTTGAGCGCATTGGACACTTGATTTTATTTTCCTTTGATGTGCTTAATTTCAAAGTGGAACAAAATTGGAGGAATCAACTTGCAGGGTCATTTTAGTGGCAGGACTCGATTTGGAAAATTGAGGTCTAAAACCTTCCAGAGCCATTTTGAGTAATTAAATGGATTGTTTTGGGGTTTCAATGTTCATAACTTGTGCAAACCCCCGTAATTATTTTCTACACTCTGATACCTTTCCAATGGTGCAGATCATGTATCAATCATAGTTCTTATGGAAACATTATGCCTCTCACAAGTTGACCTATCGTGTTGACCACCATGGTACGAGAGGATGCAATGTCATCCACATTACTCATGCATTTGGGGCTAACCACATGAGTAATTTCAAGAATATTCTAGAAGTTTCAAAACCCTACCACAATTGAGGGTTGAAGAAGTAAAAAACCTACCCCTAGATGGCTATCGAGCTATGTTAAATACCAGGCCACTAAGAGGAGAAGGGGTTCCATTCTATGTTATTGTATTTTGTTCCAAAGCAGAGAAGAACAGCTGGGAGTGGGAAATTAGAGATCATAAAAAAGGGAGTTAATGTTTTGTAGTAGCTTAACAAGACACAAGTCTCAAGTAACTCCATAATGAGTTCCTTCTCCTTTGTACTTGCATTATTTCCATACAAGAGAAAAGAGAGTAGAGCAACCTCACCTTCTAGATGGGTTTTCTCCCGTAATGGTTTTCCAAAGAAAATATTTGTGTCATTTTATGGATGGTGTGTGATTGTACTTTATTGTTCTCTATCTTCCACATTTTAGTTGTTTCATGCATAAGAATAAAATCAATAAATAAATATTCTGGAAATCTAAAGGAATTTAACATTCATAGGTAGATTTGGTTTTGTTTATCAAATTTGTTGTGAAAAAATGTTCAAGTGGAATATCCATGGAATTTTATAGATAATTTATCTTGTAAATATACTTTGAACCACCTCCATACGATCTTCTTCTCATCAAGGTGCTTAGATTTCTTAAGTTGATCCCACCACATGGCTTCCTTTCCTTGCAAGTGGTGGGTTGCAATTATTGATTCTATCCTTGAGGGGTAATAATGAATTTAGAAATATTTCTTCATCTCCAGCATCTAGGCCTTGGCCTCTTTTCCTTTCATGTGATCACCATTGAAAGTTGGTGGATTGATTTTTCTTGAGTTCACCTTGCAATATTTTTGCATCAGGTCTTCTCCTCTAGATCTAGACAAAAGAAAGGCTCGGGATGCTCCCTGGATCTAAACTTGCATCAAATATCCTAGTGGAATTCTCTGTGGAATGATGGCCTCTTCTCATACTCCTTTACTGTCTATCATTCCCATAGTCATCTTTTCTATTATGGGATCTGGATGCAATCACTTGTCTAGCACTAGTTGCTTGATTTGTGCCAAAAAAATTATTCTCTTTCCTCTGTAGCATATTCATACTTTGAAGTATCTCTTCTTGATATTTCAATATATGTTCATTATCATCCCTATAGCTCTACACTTCTCATAGTTATAGGCTCCTTCCTACCTCTTCTTCCATTAGACTTTGTCTCATCCTTTCCCATGTTTACATGCATACCTTTGATGTCCTCTTCATGAATATAATATCCTTGGGCATATTCCATAATCCTAGTCCTCATATAAGAACCACCTTTTTTTCCTGTACCTCTAATTATGCAAGAAATGTGCATGTAATAATTATTGTTAGCACATGCATACTATAAAGAATTTCATTAATTACATTATAGGTTATTCTTCATCTCAATTTACAAAGATAACAATGCACTAAGTCAAAATATCATTCCTTACAAACATTCCTCTCTGAAATATATTTCCACTGGTTGGAATCTTGTCTCATTTTGAGTTTTAAGCGTAAAGTTAAGACAATCACAAGCTATAATTCCCACTCATTTCTTTATTTTTACTATTGCATAATTTAATTTATTACTTTATGAGAATTTTTAGAGCCCAAATCAAATATTTAGGTGGATAAATTTATTCTTCTTCTTAATACCTTTCCAACGACTATTCATTTTCTCAAATATGAGCTTTGAATTGGAAGTTATGGTCTGAGGAAGTTTAGACTATTTTCTCATTTTATCCCTGTATGCTACATGTGTCTTCTTTCTCTTCTTGCACATTTTTACATACCCAGATTCCAAATATGGATCCATGGTTGACTTCTATGGGTCATAATATTTCCATAGACTACTCTCATGCCCAAAACAAACTTCTAAGCAAGGAGTTCTGCCCTCTGGAAGAAAACTGGTATTGAAAATTATACTTTATGATTGTTCAGTTGTAACTTTATCATACGAGCTCTGTTTTGCATTTAGGATAGCTTGTTGGAAATCTTTCTCTAAGTTATTTTATTTAATCTACAAAAAAATGATGTGGTGCCTATGAAACTTACTGTTTGAAAATTTTGAACACCTAAAAACATTGTTTAGGGCCTCAAAATGCCCCTGCAAGTTGATGATCTTCCAAAACTGGAAAAATTTGTAAAAAATAGGCTTTTTTATTGTTATAACAGTATTTTAATCTGAGTCGTTGATCTCAAAATTGGGTGAAATCAGATCCATTGATCCACTAAACCTTCCCCAGGCCCGCAGATTAATCTCCACTATCAATTTCCAACTTGAAACAATTTGGACCATTGATTTCCCAACGCTACATCGATGATTGGTGATCGACTAACTCCTTTGGTGAACCAAACTTGCAGACCAATTTTCACCAAACCCTTATAATCAACCATTGTCTATCCACTGTTTCTTTTAGAAAACCATTTTTTCCCCAAAACTCTCATTGAACCCGGATCATTGACGAATGCCCTTGACAACCAACTTGTTTCAAAATTTCACCAAACCCCAATCATCAACCATCAACCATCTCTTTGCTAAAGTGGAAACTATGTTGATGTGGCATGGCATATGGATGTTAACATGGAACTGTAGATGATGTGGAATGACACGTGGGTGAGGATGTGGCATGACACATGGATGCTAACATGGTAGGACACATCATCATCCTCTTTCATTCATCGATGATAAAAAAATTCTCTTGGATGAACCTAACACCTTTCCAATCCCCCCCACCCCTGACCATACACCATTGATGATTGATGATTTCTCTTGGTTGATCGAAACACTTTTATAATTTTTCCAAACCCAAATCATTGACCATTGAAGATCGATGATTTCCTTTGGATGCACCAAACTCTTCACCAAACTAGTCAATTTTATCATTGACCATCAACGATTTCTTTCTGAAAGAAAAAAATACTTAGAAATTTTCGACCAAATCCTAGATGAATCTGGGTCTTCGATGTTCAATTCAGAATTACGTTGATATTTGATGTCCTCCAATTTCCAAACAATAAAAAATGAGACTAGATCATCGATCTTTCTCATTTTCCCAACAATTGAAAATGAATGTCGGTCGTTGATCTACTAGACCTTTTCAAACTACGAAAAACCTTGTAAGTTTTAAAATATATTCATGATTAATGTGGGTTGTTAATATCAAAATCAAACACAATCTTGACCGTCAATTCATCAAACTTTGCCCAACTATACAAACAACCATTAAAGCATGAAATTCAACCTTCCAAGTCAAATTTTAACTTTGCAAATATGTATATTGATGGCATTGATCACCACTGGGAGGGTTTTGAGGAAATTTCAAACTAAATGGTTTATAAATTTGGTAATTTCACTCTGGAATTCATCGTTTTCCCCAATCTGTCACATAATAAGTCTACACAACCAATTTTTACCACATTCATGCTAGTTCTTGGCCCATATGAATTCATTGTTAAACCATAAGCTCATATACCATAATTTATCATTCCCCAACATAATTGAGGTCCATTACATACATAAATACTCATAAAATTAAATTTTTCTTCTAACAAATTTCATGTAGCTTACAAGCTACGAATTACACACAAATTTAACTATTTTCTAATACCATTAATTAGATGCATCTACAACATGATAAAAATGACATGAATTCACTTTAAATAACTCAACACAACATCATATAATTGTTTCTCAAACACAGAGTTAATATACATTAATTAAACTCATAATGCAACATAGAAAGAAGACACAACACTTATCTTTTACAAATGGTTGTGCATCCAACTACTTGGTAGGAGCTACTTGGGATGAGCATTCCACCTAACCATAGAATTATTGTTCCAAATATCAATAACAATTCACCCCCGAGATGGGGCTAGCAATCCATAAAAGAGGGTGGTCTCTCACTATCCACTCATATCTCAAACAATCCCACAATCCACTGGTACTATCCTACAATTATCTTGATTTTCCACAAAATATCTTCCTCTCAACCTATCCAACCCAATGAATTTACCCCTTCACTTCTCTCATTCCATCAAGAATACCATTTGTTTATCAGCGTATCTCTGACACATGTAACCAAGAATCGCACTATTAGGAAACTCAAAGGAGATCACTACTAGGAAAACTGTCAGGAAAACAACAACAATCACTTGTTATTATAGTGAAAATCGTACATGAGTCCACTCTTCATGAATGACAACCAGGTTCTTCAGTGTTCTACTGAAAATATGCTCCATAATTCACTCTCCATGGTTTTTCCAAGTCCAAAGCTCCTCTTCCCTATTCTCTACCTATTGTTCATGATAAACATGTCTGTCTAAAAACTATTGTAACTGCCCTTACAAATTTTCTCTCCTTTGGATTGCTTGTTAGAATTACACACTTCCCCAATATGATTTTACTCAACCCCCATGCTCCCAATGACTATGGGATGTGACTTCTCACACCCATCCTCTTACACACATTCAACAATTGGTTTTGAGAACACTCAACAATAAAAATAGAAGGTTCATATATCAATACTAAATTTTAGGAAGTGGGTTGAATGAATAGACATGGTAATTCCCCCTTGTACCCCTCTCTTAAACAATCTCTTAAACTGTCCCCTCTCTTATGTATTAATTCATCTCCCATCTCTGCCCATATCCTCCAACAACTGGCATCACATTTTATTATTAAAAAATAGAAATACAATTTGCATATACATCACTTGGCCATAACCATACGATATATCTACATTAATCATAATTAAATTGGGGATTATAGAGGGGATATTGCAACATCAGTTCTCCATAGCCACATTTCATATCTACATTATGCATTAATTAAACTGGGGATTATAGTGGAGATTTTATATCCCCCCTCCCCTCCAATTGTGCATCGTCCTTGGTGCACAACACCATGATGAAATGCATATTCAAATTTACATAAAAATACTTAGAGAAATAAAAATTGTGCCATTTCACAACTCCAACAAAAGTTCCAACCATAATCTTTTGTTTCTCTCAGCTTCTTAACCCAAATAATGTGCCCCATTCACTTCCCTCAGTCCATCAAGAGGCACCATTATTTTATGAAGGTTGTCAATGCATCTGACTAGAAACTCTGAGATGTGTTTCCAGAACTCTAGTTACCAAAAAATGGATTCTTTCATTTTTAGCTCATTTTTTCTTCAAAATTGTCAAAATTTTATGTGTATTCCTCCCACATGGTTTCTTCATGCTCCCATGTTGCATCTTAGATACTATAGTAGGTCCATTTAAGCTTTACTAGGCCGATTTCTTTGTTCCTAAGAACTTTGAATTTCCAATCGAAGATGCGTACTGGTTCCACCCGGAAATCCCCTTCGTGCTCCACCTAGATCATAGTCCAATCAATTATGTGGTTAGAGTCAAACATATATTTATTTAATAATGACACATGAAATACATTATGCACTCTCATGAATGCAGACAATGCTATCATGTATGAAACTAGCCCTATCTTCTCTAATATTTCAAAGACCCACAATATTTTTTTGCCAACATTGGGAAGAAAACCAATCTTAGCAAACTTCTCTTCCATTTCACTTTTAAGAATACATGTTTTCCCACTTTAAAATCTCTAAAAAATCTGTTCTTGTCTACGTAACTTTTAACATCGTTTTTTGGGGGATCCAATTTTTTACCCTGTTTTAGGTGGTTTTTCAATATTTTAAATTTTTCAATCCACAATGTTTCCACATTATTTTTTTAAATGCTTATTTTTCATCTATTTTCAATTTTTTGTAATTTTTTTTTATTCAATGATGTTTTGAAACATTTTCCCATGTTTCTTTCAATCTTAGAAATATTTTTTACCATTTACTTTTTTGAAGTTATGATTTTTCATATAATTGTGTCTCAATTAATTTATTGTTCCATACTTTTAAAATATAGTGGAAAACATAATTTTTAACACATTGTTTACCTTTACCTTTACTTCAATACATAGAAAAATTGTAGTTAAATAACACTATTTTTTAATATTTAGCAAAAAGGTATACATTTTATAGCCATATATAATAAAAAACCTATACATTTTGGTACCTATTCCTTTAAAATAACATGTCAAATAAAGCATTTTTATGGACATAATTGAACAAAAAAATTCAAAATTTTATAAAAAATTTATCATTTTCTTTCATATTTCTATATATTTGAAGTAAAAAAATGACAACATTTAATTAAATTTTCCAATGTATAGTGATTCACATACACACAAAATGAAAAATTAAACAATAAAAAGATTCATCACAAAACAACAATAGATACATCTTCATTCCAATTTTAAAATCTGAAAGAAAAAACATTGCAGTTATAGCTCATCAAAAATTTGCAAAAATTAGCATCGTCTTCAAGGGAATCTTAAAACTAATCAAAAATATTATATATCCCAAATTCATCATTCTCAACAGACACATTATCATATTCTTCGATATCATTTTGTGCTTCCATTGTGTCATTTTGTTCTTCCATTTGCTCTTTGATATCCACAAGTTCTCCAAAGTGATCATTTTCAATCATTCCTCCTAATGGTACTTGAGGTTCCTTTGACATTTTTTCCACCTTTGATTCACTAAAATCTCCTTTCTCAAGCCAACTTCTTTCATTTCATCTAGAAGAGATGGAATAACATTAATTCTTTGTTGAATAAAATTGCACTGCATTGGGTCACTTTCAATGGCTATGCAATTCCTTCCTTTTTGTAAGCAACACACTAATGTTTTACCTAATCACCAAATATAAAATAAATAATGAATTTAAATAATGTAAAAAGACATAAATTAAAAATAATATAAGATTAAAGTATGATTTCATAAATATAAGATCATAACTCTTACCTAAACCTGAGAACAAATCCAAAACCCAATCTCCTTCATTTGAAAATGTATCTATAAGATAATTAATTAATGCTTGTAGTTTTTGATAAATGTTAACCATATCTCCTTTCAAATCCTTTTCCTCATATTTTAGTTTTCTAACCACAACATTGCATACCAATACACTACTAGGAGTCTCTCCATCCTTTGCTTTGAGAAGAATATAATTATAAGAATCATATTTTGTCCAGGTTGCAAGATGTATACTCTCAAAATCACGTTTAAATGATTTTCTATTGGAGCTATGAATATTAGGCTTGTTCCTATAACATAAATAAGTGCAAATTCAATTAACTTGTGAATTAATAAAATTGTTTTCTAATCTTAATTGTTAAACACACTTTCAATATCTTACCAAACAAGCTACATCCTTGTCTTTTCTTTCCCCTTGAAGCTTGATTGTACTAATCCTTGTTGTGTGTCTCAACGAAATACCAAAAATATCCAAAATGGTGATGTTGTGACTTCCCTAAATCCCATAACCACTTTATTGAAATATTGGTAAGTATAAGGCTCAATATAATATCCAATGTTTTGGATATTATAACCATGAGAGATATCCACAATAACTAGGGAGTATTATTTTTTAGGAACAATATTTGCAAGTTGTTCATAATCACCTAATATCACTTTATATTGAACAGTGTCAATCCCATTCAAAATGTAGTGATCAATGATGTCATCAAGTTGAATAGTTTGAACACGTCTCCTTCTTTCTCTTTCACACATGGATTTTTGAATAAAACTTTTGAAAGTTTTAGGTACTCCATCTACATTCTTCTTTGACATATTTAATGAAACAAACAAACATATAGTTATATATCTATAACTATTAGAATATAAATAAATTAACTTACAAACGAATAATATGAATGTAATAAATCACCGTACCTTTTTGAATGCAACAAAAAATTGTTTCAATATTGTTATAGAGCTTGAATTTGGATAGTTGAGTTTAACATCATTCCAACTTTCTTCATTCAACATATTGACCATTTGCTCTTGTATTGTCATATACACCTTGTGACTAAATAAAAAATAATAATGATATATATAATAAAATACTTAGAACATTGATATGTTAAACTGAAAAAATTAATTTTATTGTCGTAATATAAATAAAAATAACTCAACAATCTTACTTTTTAAATTCATCACACATTTCTTACATTGAAAATTATCTTGACTTTACATGTGATAATATATCTATGATATGTTTCTCATACTTCATTCCTTGTATTGTTCTCCAAGGTGTTATAGTCATATCATCTGGAAGATTTTTTATTTCAGGACCTGTCTTACTTGTGCCACATATCAATGGTTTAGCCTTCATAACTCTCTGATTTTTTATACTAATATTTTCCCATAGGGTGAATATCTCATCTATAAAATCCAATACATGTCCATTTCTAAATACCAATTGAAAATAACTATCCACAATCTAAATACATCACTTCCTTTGTGATTTTTTTATTTTGTATTTTCATCATGAAGTGGGAATCCTATTTCCATACAACATTGCTTCCAAAACTTGGAATCAACATTTGATCTCTCCCCACAATATATTTCATAAAACTCATTATGGATAAAACTCACCCTTTGAAATAATGTCATGGACATTATGTAGTCATCGTCTATGTTATGACCCCATGCCAATAACTTTGCTTCTTGTTACGAGGAAAATCTCTCTATGGCTAGGGGTAAACCAAAATAGACGGAATTGAATGCAGAAATCAACTCTAATTTCAAGTATGCTATATAAACGAATATGCTATCAAGATAATATAAAAGGCCTACCTAGTCCAGACATTCGATGAGGTCCACCGTTGAGCACTTGACCCAAAGCAATACACCTGCAACTAGTCTTCAACAACCAAGAAACACAAGCATATGGTGATAATATATAATGTTAGCAAATTCAATAGCATAATCCATCAACATTAATAAAAAATACACCCATGGAATAACAACTCAAATATTTGCAAGATATTAATTGGATGAGAAAAGAGTATTTCTATTAAAATGTAATCAACAGAAGTGAATGAATTACAAACTTTCGCGTTAGCAGGGTTCAAAACTGAGAAACTAAGTTCCTTCCAGCTGGGCCTCCACCACTTCAATCCTCCAACAAAGGAAATCTCATATAAGAGAGACAATGAGGTTCTCAAACAAGTAGGGAAGAGATTGAGGGATGAACAATGTGTTCAGACTTAAAGGAAAAAGGGATGCAGACTCAATATGAAGTGAATAATTTCTCCAGAGTAACTTTTCACTCAAAGTTGAATTCTTCTCCTCTTTTCCATAGCTCGGATTTGGCCCATTTGTATCCTTCGAGTGGAAATGAAGGGTCGATTCAGAATGTTTCTAGTATATGGAAGGCCAAGGATCATAGATCTCATGACGTGACATGGAAACCCAACACCATTTTTTAATTTTGGGCACAAATATCGATGTATGCAGGGTGTAGTGGTGCAACTTGGATATACACGTGTTGTACTATAAGTAGGGCATGTATATGTGGAAAAATAATGTTTTTATCTCTAGGATTTGTAAAAAGGAACTTCAAGTATGCATAGGGAAATGGAAAAAGGCCCTATGTGCAAGTTTTCATAGGGTGAGACAAATTTTCCTATAACATATGCCCCCTAATGTGTGAGGTCAGAGGAGTATCTGCGATGGAAAAAATACATAATAAGACCCAAAAGTGGAGTAATGGGGACCCAGCTGGAAGAACTAGTTGCTCATTACAATCTTTACTGACTTTTCACACATGGCTACCAATTTGAATTACATTGCAGATCCATGTGAAAATATACCAAACAACTGTCCATGGCCATGAATAGGAAATACAAAGGTGGCTACATGCCAAAGGATATCATAGTCATGAATAAGGCCCAGTGAAACAAGTCGCAAAATCAATATGAAGATATCTGTATACAATGGAGTACAATCTGATCTCCCATGATCATTGAAGTCACATAGGTATTGGTCCAATGAAAGGTAGAAGCAACTCAGGGAAGCTGGGAATAGAAACTGATGTCTTCAAGTCTTTTACACAATCCGCCAAAGGTGAAAGTCTACATCATGTGAATAAATGATTTGAGGTCAAACACAATGAGACTTCGTTTGATTTCCTGACATTGAGGTATACCATTAACAAATGCGAGACAGCCTACCGATGATGAAAGTAGGTATCAAGGAACCGAGTACATTCTTACAAGTGTGAATAAAGGAGTCAAGGTCAAACACTTTAAGAATCCATCGATCATGAGACATTGATGTATTCCTAACTGTTGATGGTGAGAGAACCTACCACTAATGACTATAAGTCTTTAGGTACTCATAGGACTCTAGGTCTCATCTCCAGAATAGATGCGCTGAAGTCGATGGAAGGAGACCCACTGAAAGGATAACATTAAGGCATCTCTCATCATTCAAAACAAGTTGCAAAGCTGTATCTTGATGATTTGGAGGAAAATAGACGAAGAACATGTTCACAAACTAATGACCCTGTGCATCTTTCACATGTGCCAAATGCAAGAGGTACAGGGAAAAGACCCTATGAATAGAAACCAATAAGAAAAATTGTTGACAAAGGAGAGAAAACTACCAATAAGGATAATGGAATCCAAGATACTACATGAATCCCAATGTGTGAATAGATGTCTTGTCATTGAACACAAGGGAAACCACCCAGTCAATGAGCAATGATGAAATGTCAACTACTAGGTTCAAGGTTACCTACCAATGAGGAAAGTAGGAGCGGGGTGTGCAATAGGACTACAAATCCATGTGATTCTGAGACAAAGTGAGGGTATGGACGACATGCTAAGTCAAGTGTTCTAAGGAATGGCCGACACAGTTTGATATACATCCTTTGAACAAGAGCATGAGACATATGGAAGACTCTGGAAGCATAGACTCAATGATGAAACTTTGAGATATAAGAGGCATCAATCAAACTCACCATAGGGACTGGAAGAGTAACGAGTCGGGGGAGTAAACTCTCTGTAACAATCTTAGCTTCCTAAGGTCATGCTAAACCCAAAATTTTGATGACAAGTGGACTCAAAAATTTTGTGCTTTGTTCAAAGGAGACACGACTGCTGCCAATGTAAGATAATATTCCCTTCCTACCCATCTTTTTTTTTCTTTTCATAGTCAAATTAATGCTATGATACATAGGAGGAAATGAGTGCCGCAAGTAAGCAAACCTAGTTCCAGCAGTGGAACATACCTATGCTCAATGCAAGGAGGTGCATGCGGGAGATGGACACTCGGGAGAATGTTTCCTCTTGGATATAAGGTGTCAAGATGAAAAGTATATAAACAAGGCTCTGCTTGATTGAAGATGAAAACTACTGAGGTGAACGATTTTTAACAAAAAAGTGAGAAGTAGAAATAGGCTCAATACTGCAAGCAAGTGCATGAGATGCAATTACAACTTAACACAAAAAATTTCCTTTTTCGTAATATTAGTCTACTTGGGTTGAAAAAGGGATAAAATTTCACCAAAAATACATCCTTTCAAATCCAATTTACGAGTGTGAAATAGACAAGTTCACTTGACAATATTTTCTCTTTTTTGAAGATGAGATGGAAAAGAGATTAACCTAGACTCATGATATTTCAAATCCAATTAACGAGTGTGAAAGAGAGAAATTCACTCGACAATATTTTCACATTTTTATACGATTCAGAAAATATCTTAAATTAGACTCGTTGGGGGGTTTCTAGGCAACATTTCATGGGGGAGGCCAAGGCTCCCGTGCAAGAATTCTTTGAAACATCAACATCTTATCAATAGCTGACACAATCTTGGAAAACCTAAAGCTCTCCAAGTCGAGGAGGATAAAATGCTAGCAGAGGTTACCTTCTCCATGATATATCGGATACCGTCTCTTACTTAAAAGGGAATAGGAGGAGGAATTGGATAATCCACAAGACCATCCCAGTCAAAGGGAACCTCTCCAGAACTTGGGGAGAGTAAAACTCTCTCTTGTTCAGAAAGCACAGTACTAGAAATGCTAATGACATGGTTGAAGGATGCATCACCCTCCAAAAGAAGAGTTGGATTGTTCGAAGATTGCATCGGTATGACCACTTCTTGAACCATTGGTTGAATAGGATGTGTGACAACAAGGCTAGGAGATGCATCAACCTCAAAAATTGGAGTGTGGTCAGGTGATGATTTCATTGACATGACTGTCATGTCAATCAAAGGAGAAACATAGGGTTGGGAAACCAAAGATGACTCAGAACACGAAGGGACTCTAGGTGAGGACCATTCTTTCGATACCCCAACAACAACATGACACAAATGAGTAAGGTGATCTCCTTCACAAATCCTACAAAGGAAATTGGGCTTACATCTAGCACGTCTAGGATTCTCAATCGTATGAATGCCCCCAACGTCATTCACAATGGTTGGTGAAATTCTATCAACATGAATCGAAGAGGATCGAGGTTTATCTCCCACATGATGTACAAAGGTTGGAGATATGATGTCAGTATGACTCGTGGAGACTAGAGTGGTTACCCCAGCATGACTAGCAATGGTTGGTTGTGGGTCTTCAACATGGCATGCAGAGGTTTTCGACCAATCCCCAACGTGACTAGCAGAGGTTGGTGATGGGATTCCAGTATGAATTGCAGTGACTGGAATGGTGGGAGAAGTTAGTTATCGCATTTGAGACCAAGGTCCCGGGAAAGACTGGTTTTGAGACATTGCAAGCCAGGAAGGGTCTTGGTTTACACCATGTCCCTGTCCGGAAAGGTAGTATCCTCTACCTAATTGATCCATATCAGTTTGTGCAAGCATCATAAATGAAGAAGATGTATGGGAAGAGACAAAAGTATGATAAGGATTATTTAAGTGAGGATATATGTTTCCCCCATGTGAAGGGATTCCATGAAGAGGGTAGCCTGTACCATAAAATTGGTTCCCTCCATATGAAATACCAAAGGATATATGGGGACCCTCCATGGGAAAAGTGTTCATAGGAATTGGCATGGCGAACGAAGGATACACATACGAGGTGTAATAAGTAGAATAACCACCCATTTGAGCACTGGATCCTGAAAAATCATGGCTAGGACTAGAACCATAAGAGGGGAGGTTCCAACCCCCCACAGTGAGAGTTGGTTGAGGGACATGACTCTTATCAAATGAATACATGGATAGTGGAGTCATCATGCCCCTAGACCCAAAACTAATATTCATATAAGACTATTAAATTTGAATGTTTTTGCGACGAAGTAGAGACAAATTTTCGTGGGCATAGAGTCATTTTTTCCACCAAGATGATTATTTTTTTGTCAGAATCCATTCGTCGGTCTAGCAGCCACACATGGATCTTCACCAGTCTAGCAACCGGGAAAAGAATACTATTCACAATAGGGAAAAGTTCAGCTAGCAACGAATGTTAGTCAGTTGAATGACTAATATTAGTCGCAAGAGTGACCAAGACAACCCTGGTAAATTTAGTCAATAAACCACTCTTAGTCAGTAGAACAACAAATATTAGTCACTAGAGCGACCAAACCATCAGTTAAAAAGGTCAAACAAAGTAGGATCAGTTAGTCGTTAGAATGACCAAGTGACCTAGTTTGCGACCAAATGGAAATACAAGCGACTAACATGTTGGTGTTTGCGACCAAATGACAATACTAGCGATGAACATGTTAGTCGTTAGAGTGACCAATGTTGGGGTTTTAAAAAAAATAAAATTATACCAGTCACACAGGACTAGAGTAGAGAAACGAGTGTGTGAGGAGAGGATGATTGTATGCCTAAGAAGGCTATTGTAGTTCTCCCTTGAATAAGAAGAAGACCGATAATCATTGCTCGTGGTTTTTTCCTGATTTGGGTTTCCACATAAATCACTATGTCAAGTGTATGAATGATTTTATTGGTTTAATGTGTGTTTCATCTTGATTATTTTATGCTCTCTTATATGTTATGTTTTTCTTCTGCTGACCAACAAACGAAATGGTGTTTCTGGTGGACAACAAGCATCTGTATCTCTAATTCTGATTGCGTTCACTCCGAGAAATTTAAACAGACTTGGGATTATGGCTATGGTGCGGAATGCAGTGAATCAAACAATAGAAACTTGGGGTATGTTGCAAAACAACAGACAAAATATCCCATGGATTGCTTAGTTACACACAAAATTTCTTGTCTCTCGCACACAAATTTCAATTGAAAGTTCAATCATATTAAAAAACTCTAGTTGTATGTGGTCTCCTCGAAGGGCATTGGTTTCTTTCACTTTGGTTTTGGCATGAAGAAGTTAAAAACATCAAAAAAGATTTCAAATTGTTGTTGTCTGTTAAGAACCAAATACCAATATAGCATAGAAAAACCTCATAAAAAAAGTACTCAATGCCTTGAAAAAGAGATAATTTCAGATAATAAGCCTCTTTGAGGGGGCATCCTCCTTTTACCCCACTTAAATTTTCAAGTACAATATGATTCAAAATGAAAATGTCTCCTTGGTATATGTAGGAGACTAGGAGGTATAATTACAACTAATGGCCTAAAGATGACATAAATAAAATAACATTACTAATATAATATGACCCAATTAGGGGGTAATGAGCCAATATTAGGGCTTAACATGCCCCTCCCCTTGAGACAACTATTGTCCACAATGCTTGAGTAACTCTGGATGCTTCTGTATAAAAGACTCATCTTCCCAAGTGGAATCTTCAGCTGATAGTTTCCTCCATTTAATGAGATACTCTGAAATGGATCTATTCCTCAGCTGGCGAATTCTTGTGTCGGTGATGGATTCAGGTTCCAATATGATTTTTCCTTCCTCGTCAAGTTCTAGCAATATAGTTTGAACTGGGATCTTGTCACCTATAACCTTCTTTAAGCATGAAACATGGAAAACTGGGTGTACTCGTGAAGATGCAGGCAACTCTAATTTGTATGCCATAGTACCAATCTTTTGCAACACCTTATAAGGGCCATAGTACTTTGGTGATAATTTATTATCCTTCTTGGCTTGCTTGAGGGACATTTGTTTGTATGGTTGTAGTCTTAAAAACACCCAATCCCCTACTTCTAAACTTCTTTCACTACGATGTTGATCTGCTTGTTGTTTCATGCGATTCTGTGCCATGGTCAGGTTGTCCTTTAATATTTGGAGAACTTGTTGTTGATTCTCGATGTGATCTTCAATTGCTTGAACCTTAGATTTTTCTTTTAGAGAAGAAGTGATGGAAGGAGGGTGGTATCCATAAAGTGCCATAAATGGTGTCAATTTTGTTGCAGTACGAAAGGATGTGTTATACCACCATTCTGCCAAGGGTAACCATTTGAACCATTGTGTTTGTTTATCAGAGACAAAGCAACGAAGGTAGCCTTCCAGACATTTGTTCACTATCTATGTTTGTACATTAGATTGAGGATGATAGGATGAGCTATGAGCCAATTGAGTACCCAAACAAGAAAATAATTCTATCCAAAAATGTCCAGTGAAGATGGGATCTCTGTCACTTACAATAATCTTTGGGCTACCATGTAGCTTTTGAACTGTC
>ML776842.1:582748-609919 GCA_009831015.1 Picea engelmannii
GAGAGAGAGAGAGAGAGAGAGAGAGAGAGAGAGTTAACAAGTGGAAAAACTCAAATTTTCCAGTGAGTTTATTTTTTCTGGCAAAATGAAGTTTGGCATTGATTCATTCATTTTTTTTCAAATTTCAATGATTTGGGTCATATTGAAATTGGGACAAAACTCAATTCCTAATAGATTTGGAGAAGAATTTATGTAGAAAAGGGTTGAGTTTGTCAAATTTTAAACCAATCTAGTATTCTAAACTTGTTATGGATGGACTAATAATTTTAGATTGATTCAATTGTAGATATTATATGTTAATTGTACACAATCCAGTGACAAAAGATGTATTTCAAGACATTTAAACTATTTTTACATTAAAAACAACAATTTCATCAATTCAAAATTATAATTTCAACAAAAATAATCTCCAAAAAAAATTAAAAAACATAAAATATTTAACTTTCTTAACACATTTCCTATATTATTATTATTTAATATTAAGATTGACTAACATAAATGTAATTATATCACCTTAAACCAGTCCTTAACAAGATCCATACCTTTGAGTGATGGGTTGCCTCTAATGTTGCTCCTCTCCATCCTGCAATTCATCACATGACTTACTTATATTTCAGAATAGTAATTAAATATGTAACAACCTCTACAAATTAATGACTAATGATGAATACTTGAATGAGCTTCTCTTCATTTCAAGAATAAATTATTCTCTAGTGAACATGACCAACCACCTGAAGGTGGAATCTCTTTTGGCCCCTCCCCCCCTCTCACATCACTCTCATTTCCCCATACTGTTACACATTATTTTCGTCATCCCTATGATCGTTAATGATGTAAACCTATATGTTGCCTTCAGAGGGGTCAGTGGCCTGAGTTCCTAAAGAGAGAAGGGAGAAGAACTTTTCCTGAGAAAAGAAGTTGCATTTTCCTGTGTAAAAACCTTATAAAAAAGGAAGTTTGCATGTTGCCTATGTATTAGGGTGCAAGAATGCCTGATTCTCGTAGGCTACATAATAGCTAGGGTGTGAACAGTTTGCAGGTTGCACTATAAGTAGGGTGCGAGAATGCTTACACTTGGGAAAAACAAGCATTTTCTTGAATCTTCTAGAAGGAGAAACTTCCATGGTGAGGTGGCATCTGAATGGTTTGGATCTTACCCACTTTCGTGATTTAGTGGGATCATCCTAACCTCCTCACCTTATCCTCTTCAACTTATAAAAGGAGAGGAGCTCTCATGGAGAGGGGGTTCTTGAGCTTCGTTATCTTTGGTTGACTTGGAATTATCAACTTGGTTAGAGTGGCTTTGAGATTTGCTTTATCAAGGTAGATTGTGAGTAGTATCAGATCCGTGCTCTCAGAATTCTTGGAATGAAAGTGTGTGGGGAACGAAGGATAGTTGGAAGGGACCTTACGACATCAAGGCCATGGTTGTAATCTCTCTTTCACATTTAATATGATACAGTAATATGATTCTTTCCTATAAATCTTGTTGTGTTTTATTGTATGATTCCTTGATCACATACATAGGTTTATATTGAGTTTATGCTATTTCTATCATTTTGGTTGGTTGCGTTCTTTTGCAGGATCATCACTGTATGAGCGTTGGAATGGAGCTAATATGGTGATGGCAAGAGGAAGCAACATTTAAACGGTATGTCACTCATCCCTCTTTACTTAGTAAATTCAATATCTAAAACTTAAGGAAAGCATCATGTTCCGTCCTGTTTTGTTCTAGATCCAGGTGGATCTAGGGAGATCTGTTAGTGTCTACACCTACTGACTAGTCCGATAACAAAATTGGCGACTTTAGTGGGGATCAGATTGTTTCCTAGTTAGTCTAGTTTCCCTTGCTTTGATTTCTTGTTTTCTGGTCTCTGAGTCTATGGGAGATCCATCCAGACTCTATGGATCTGAAAGTTCACTCAAATTTAGCCCTTATTTCAAAATTTTCTTTGATTACAGACATTCTCGTACTGTACTTGTCTGTGGACTGCAGGAATCATTGATGTTCGCACTCTACTGTTAGATTCAGTGTGAACTTCTCGCACCCTACCAATGTCTAGCCTGCGAGAATACCTAATTCTCACATTGTAATATACTGCTAGGCTGTGAACTTGTTTGTAAAAATTTTGGATTGGGATTTGTCATCTTTTGAGGACCCAGTTTTGCTTTGATCAACTGGATTGAGCTTTTGAAGCCTATATTAATCTATTTATAGTCTTCTTGACATCCTTTGAGTTTCTTTTAGCCACTTTTGCTTTTTTTTGTTTTGAAGGATTAGTCTCTTGCTTTAAGTGTCTTTCAATTACAAAGCATGTGTTTTCTTTAGAATTGTTTGGGGAAAGATCAGATTTCTTCTGAATAGTTCACTTTAAAAGAAAACTATTAGTTTGGGTTTCTTTGTTTTAAGAAAGTTCATTATTGATTTTAGTGAAATTTTTGAAACAAAAGATTTAATTTCTTGCTTTATATTAGATTGGGGGCATTCTTTTATTTCAAGTAGAGAAATTGCATGATTCTTGACATTTTTTGATCGTGCATTGGTGTTCGGTACCTTTTTCTCATTTCTTGAGAATCTTTATATTGAGGAATTTAATGAATTTTGGGACATCGTGCATATGGGAATGATAAATGTTTTCTCCTTTTTGTAGCATAGCTTTCATAGAAATGAAAAGATTGCATCTTCATATCTTTGCATAATTTTCGAGTCGGTCAAAACACCATATTGTCCACGCCATCTTCCTTTTGAGTAACAACAGCCATAAAATAAAGCGCTTATAAAAATTGATTAGACATTTTTATCTTTTCTGGTAGCAAACCTACATTAGATTAGTTGTAGGGCTTTGGAATAGGTGTGAAAGATAACTTTCCAAAGTTGCAAACAAACATAGAATATTGAGTTAGGGAGCGGTTAAATCCACTTATTACATTTTGTCCTAGGAAGCCCTTCCAACACAAGGGTCAATCACGAGGTCGCATTGAGACTAGCAGAGTTACTCACCCTGCTTTGTTGGTCTTGGTGTATAGATTATGTGTATTATGGGGGTCACTTGAGAGGTATACCCACAGTGATGAGTGGAAGCCTTTCAAGTTGATTTCAGGCTAGATACGTTGCCCTTGTGTGTGGATCGGACTGTCGACTATTTCCCCAAGAATCACTGTAGTGATTGGTAACCTTAGTGGCCTATCTCTCTAGGTTCTTTACACGAGGTGATTGTGGAGGGGAAAGTCTTCACGGTACCTAGAATCGACGTTGGCCAAACTATCTCGGGCTCCTTGGAGGGTATACCCACGATTATGTGTGGGAGCTTGCACTAGGGTGTAAGTCCGTTAAGAAGGTCATCAACGTAACTTTTCCACCCACTCTATCTCAGCCCCTTCTTACTTTGTTCCCACGACGTTGGATTTCATCACCAACTAGTGTGCTCATTGTGAGAAGGTTTTGTTTGCTTGCTTGCTTACTAGATTTTTAGCGTGAGCTATTTGTTTTCCTTAGCAGACTCTAGGTTGGATTTATTTAATGGCATCGACTCCTAGAATGACCAATGAAGGAACCCCTTCTCCAGGGGAACCTTTTGTTTTTCCTTCTTATGGAAACATTGGTCCTCCTCACATCGCTACTTTGAGCCTTCTAGGTCTCACTATTGGATTACCGGTATGGTTGTTTTCCACTCAGGTAATCCCGAATGCAGTTAGTGCTTCAGTCACAAGCACTTCCCCCCAAGAGCATCAACCTCATGTTGATCCTTCACCTTCTTTACCAGTAAGGTCTTATTTTCCTTCTTCACTTGCAAGGTCGCCTTCCGTTTCATCTTCTTCGTCGGGTGAAAGTCCTAAAGCTAGTAACCCGGTGAATAAGAAGAAGAAGAAAAGAAAGATTAAGAAGAAGAAAGATAAACAAGGTTCAAAACCTCCAACCACTGTCAAACATGTTGGAAAACAACCAGTTACTATTAATCGTACTGGGAATGTTGATGATGTCAAGATCACCCAAACAACCCGTAAGCCCAAGTACCCTTGCAGGATTTGTAAGGATAACCATCTTCTTAAGGAATTCCCTGGTCTATCCAAGGTTATAGAAGCACGGTCTACACATCCTCGCCAACCCACATCATTAGCCTATGAACAACATGCTGACAACCCCCCATCAACCAGTCATGATACGGTTGGGAAGAAGAAAAGTAGAGTCAAGTTCCCGTGTATGTTATGCAAAGGGAGTCATCTCACTCACCTTTGTTCTCATATGGAAGAAGCCTTGAAATTACTAGAAGACATGACTATTTCACAACCTCAACTTCCAGCTGCTTATCACAAGCTTTATCTCAACCCGCCTGTAGTTGATGGAATGATCACTCCGATCCCTTCACCGGTCAATCCGACTGATCATGTCGTCAATGTGGTCACATCCTTGGTTGAACTAGTTGACAAAATGGTTGATCTGATACCATCCTTGGTCAATCCCGCTCTCCCCCCAGAGAATGAAACTAAAGCGGTTGATCCGATCCTATCCTCGGTCGATCCCACTCTCCCGTTAGAGAGTGTCACCCAAGTGGTCGATCCATTTCCATTTGTCGACCCCATTCTCTCCTTAGAGAATGAAACTCATGTGGTCGATCTGATCTCTCCATCGGTCGATCCTACTCTCCTGCTAGAGAGTAAACCCGATACTGCCTATGTTTTTCTCATTGATACAGAATCTACCATGCCGGGCGCTATTCCTCCTTCTCCCATGAAACTCCCTCCAAGTAATGAGGGCATCCATTTTCATTGGGTTGTGCTAACTGGACCTTGTCTTCCCTCTTACATTCCTTTCCATATTACAATACAGGTTTGTGGTCGAGACTTTCCCCAAACATTGATAGATGAAGGTTCATCTGTTAGTATTTTGTCCTCTACTGCTTGGCAAGCTTTGGGTTGTCCTCCACTTGCATTGGTTACGCATAATCTGTTATCTTTTAACAGAAGAACAAGTCAACCTTTAGGGACCCTTCCTCATTTTCCTGTAACTTTGGGAGGGAAAACTGTCTTTATTGACGTCATGGTAGTCCAAGACCCCTTGGATTTTTCTTTACTCCTTGGATGAGATTATGTCTATGCCATGAAAGCTATCGTGTCTACTTTTTTTCGTGTGATATCTTTCCCTCATGATGGACGGGTTGTGACTATTGATCAACTTTCATTCATTGACCCTGACTGGATTACCTCCCTAAATGGTTCTTATATGAAAGGAGTATCGCCCCCGCCACAGGTCAATTATGTGGAATTGTCTCCCATGGCTTCGACTTCTGATGACTTAGATCCAGTAGTTGACATGGTGATCTCTTCGATAGGGTTTTTAGAGCCTGATCTCTTTACTCCTATCATAACCCTCGACATGGTGTCCTTCCAAAGTGTGTTTCTTCCTTCTAGTGAAGACCTTTTGGAAGCCATGACCGAGTTTTGTCCTTTGACATGGTGTCATTCCAGAGAATTGTCCTCTTGGAATCCATGATCAAGAATAGAGGTTCTGAGGATAGTTTTGTGTCTCTACGACAACCTCGTTAAAAAATGAAATAGAAGTTTCGAGGATAGTTTTGCATCTCTGTGGCAACCTCGTTAAAAAATGAAACAGAGGTTCCGAGAATAGTTTTTGCATCTCTGAGGCAACCTCGTTAAAAAATGAAATAGAGGTCTATGAGAATGATTTTATGATTTCAAGCTCATTAAAAAATGAAACCAGACTTGAGCATGGTTTTTTAATTTCAAGCTCGTTAAAAAATGAAACCACTTTCGAGGATAGTTTTTGTGTCTCTAAGGAAACCTCATTAAAAAATGAAACAGAGGTTATGAGCATAGTTCTTGTTTCTGTGTCAAGCTCGTTAAAAAATGAAATAGTTTTCCCCCTCTCTGTTTGAGTCAAGTCCTTCGTCTAGTATTTGAAGCTTCATTTCATTCTCCTTTGCAGTTGGATGAAAAGAAGCTTGGGGGGCATTTGCCTCAGCCTTTGGACTTCATGCTGAAGTTAAGCCACTAGCTTCTTAAGTTGGGGGCTAAGTACCAACCATCCCTGTGTTATGCGTTGGGAAGTCAGAAGCATAGTTTTCTATGGTTCAATATTGTGTAAAAATGAAACCACTTACCTCAAGCATAGTTTCCTTGGTTCAAGCTTGTGTAAAAATAAAACTAGGTCCAAGCATAGTTTTGTTTTGTTTTAAATCTTGCGTAAAAATGAAAACAATCCCGAGCTTAGTCTTTGTTCTTTCTCATGCTTGTAAATACATGAGAATAAGTTACCAAGCTTAGTCTTTGTTCTTTCTCATGCTCGTAAATACATGAGAATAAGTTACCGAGCTTAGTCTTTGTTCTTTCTTATGCTCGTAAATCAATGAGAATGTAACCGAGTATACTTTTATCACTTTTTCGAACTCGTAAAGGTTATACAAAAAAGGAACCCCCTGGAGTTCCCTTTAATCTCTTTTCAGACTCTCTAAACATGAAAATATTGTCGAGCAACATTGTTCTTTTCATGCTCGTTAAAGTATTTGAAGAAAACGTCTGCTGAGCGATAGTTTATCTCTTTTTCGGTCTCATCAGACTACTTTATGAAAAAGGAACTGAGAGATTTTTCTTTAAGTGTTTTTCAGACTCACTAAACATGAAAAACCCATGAGTTTTCTTTCTTTGGACTCATAAAACAAACATTGAAAGGCCCATATGGGACCTGAGTTTTCTTTAAGTGTTTTTCAGACTCTCTAAACATGAAAAACCCATGAGTTTTCTTTCTTTGGACTCGTTAAATAAACATCGAAAGACCCACAATGGGACCGAACCACTCCTTCCTAGGGTTCATTAAACATACTCCAAGGGACTCGTCCAAAGGATGAGATTACATTACAAGCATATGTTATCCTCCTCAAGCTTGCGTAAAAATAAAGAGGTACTTGCCAGAAATGGTGGTGGGAAAATTGGGAAAGAAATGTATCTAAACCTGTATTCTATGGAAGAGTCACTTTTGAACATGACACCCTTTCACTTACCTTGTGTCTAGGTTGGAAAATCCACTTGTCTCCTGATCATACTCCTATAAGATTACAAATTGGTTTGTGATCCTTATTGTTGAGTCAGTATTTCCAAGACAGTTGTCGTGTCATCAATATGTTCAAAAAGATGTTCAACCCGAAAAGCCTTCTATTGCATCATCCATTTCTGCAGTATTTAAGCCTTCTATTGCGTCGACCATCCTTGAGTCAGTCTTGAATCAATTGTTACTCTAATCTACATCAAATCTTGTTACCTATTTCATGTCATTGATGTGGGATACATTAAGGCTCTCCTGTGATGAGTCTTTTCCTGTCGACTTCAACTCATTATCCAAGAATTAGACATAGAAACCAATTGGTACCTTGGAACTTGTGATGCAGCCGCACCCGTAGGCACGTCCGCTCACACAGGATCTTCTCTTCCCTTCGGCCCGAAGAACTGAAACGTTCTTCTATTCCCTATAGGGAAATCCATACCCATAGAACACTTAGCGTGATTCCCCCTTTCTTTACTTATCAGGAAATCGAAACTCGCAACTTCATGAGTCCAAAGGTCAAGCGTTGTACCCACGGATCACCGAGACTTGATGCCTAAGTCAACGCTGACCTTATCTCACCTCTGTCGGGATTTATGCTATCATGATTTCGCTACTTGCGATGCCAAGTAACTCATATTACCAACTCCCGATACCTGACACACCGAAACACCGATGTACACGTGCGAGTTGATCGTTCCACTTCCTTCTACTTCTATCGGGAATTCGGACTTCGCGGGATCGCGAATCTTGATGTCGATGGTTTCGAGGCTTTATTTTTCCTGATCCCCGATACTGTGCCACCTGTCCTCCACTAACTCCGGCGGTCCCACAATGTTTACGTCACCGTCGGGATATCACGGATCGCGATTCCAAGCTCCAAGAATACTCTGCCCTCGAAACTCCCAATACTCTGAACCCCGACTTCTCTGGATCTTATGACATGCGTCCCAAACAATGGACGGTTCTGGGTTCGTCGGGATATCGCGGATCGCGATATCACAATTCTTGATGCAATATTTTGGAGCTTCGACTCACGAAATCCTGATACACGATCTCACGTGTAAATCCGACGACCCCTTGTGGTTCTGATCAACGGCTCTGCCCCTCCTGAACTTTGAACCTCTTCCACCTTTGTGCTGTAACTTCTCTGCACCTCCGCGAGATCCAACGGCTCACGGTGATTCGTGAAATCTCCTCGAAAATTTCATCCGTCTATTCCTTCCTCCACAAAGAATGATTCACCTATGCGCCACCCTGCGACGCCCTTGCAACTTCAAGTCGCAACTTGTATGCGCTGTTCCTCAACAACTCAGAGGCCTAACCTTCTTAAGCTTTTCCCACTTCCTTAAGTTCTCAAAAACGAAACTCCTTGCTCGCACTCCTTGCGGAAAACCTTCAATGATGGCTAAGTGTTGAAGTCTTCGGCTCTGTGCACACCTGCAGCGGTAGTCTCTCAGCAATTCCCTCAGGTTCGCAAACCTAAAGCTTCACTGGCCTGCGCACTCCTTGCATGGCTCCTATGCCTAACTGCACCTTTGGGATGAATGAGACAAAAGTTATCTCTATCTGAACCCTCTGTCAACGCACTCCTTGCAGACAATTCGAATGCACACCTTGCAGGAATCTCTTGGCTCAAATAGAGAAACAATTGGAACTCATTCCTTCCTTCTCTCAGACTTCAATTCACACATGAAATCACATACATAGCATATAAAAGAAAATGTATAACAGGAAACAACATTCATGAGCATATCAACATCAAACACACAGAGAACAACACAAACCATGAATTTGAATCAGGACTCTTCTATTAATTCAAATGTCTGTACATGGGTGTTCTTACACAACTCTCTATTTTCTCCTTCTCTTCTTGGATTGATAATATTACAATGTACAATGAGGGTGTCTATATCCGTTTTCCCTCTTGCTTCCTAAGCTATCTAGTCTATGAATTAAAATCTTATCTACCAGTAGTAACTATATTAAATGCCATCTATCTACTAAAGGACGAGAGCTATCCGCTCAAGGTCCATTTACAATATACGAAGGCGCCTCTTCTTAAATGACTCATTTAAGATTTGTGCAACAGTCCCAAAGCATTTTCAAAATTTGTGCTGCTTGTCCAGCTGTCTTCCGCTTCGGCGCTGGCTCGCTTGATGAGTCGATGATGCTCCTGCATCATACTCCCTTGCTTGAAAACTTTCATGGGCTCCTGCATGGTCTGTCCATGCCTCTGTATCTCCTCTTCATTCTCCCAACCGGCATCTTCAACTGGATGATTCTTCCACTTGACCAGATACTTGAAGTATTGCTTTCATCTAGTCTTCTTGCCCACTCTCTTATCCAGTATGCATTCCATCTGCGGCTTCTCTGCAACTGGCATTTGTTTTAGCCACTAGATCACTGGATCCTCTATTCTAATCTCTGCTTCTCTAGCCCTATATGGGTATAAATCTGCGATATTGAATATCAAAGATATTCCAATGCCATCCGGTAGCTCGATCTCATAAGCATTTTCTTCGAATTTTCTCAAGACCTTACATGGTCCGATCTTCTTCATTTTTAACTTGTTGTATGTTCCTCTTGGGAACCTTTATTTCCTTAAATGTGCCAGAACTAGATCACCAACTTCAAAATGAAGTTGTCTCCTATGCTAGTCTTCTCTACGCTTATACTCCTAGCTTGATTTCAACAACTGCTCCTTCACCCTGCTGTGAAGTTCCTTAATCGCCTCAGTGAATTCTTCTGCACTAGCACTACTAATCGCAGTCTGTTCTGAATCCCTCAGTTCAGAAACTCCTCTCAGTTGCACGCCATACACAATCTGAAATGGACTTCAGCCTGTGCTCTTGTTCACTGAATCATTGTATGCAAACTCTGCTTGCGGCAATATATTGTCCCATTGGTTATGGTGCTCTGTCACCAAGCTTCTCAGCAAGTCTCCTAGACTTCTATTCACCACTTCCATTTGTCCATCCATCTGAGGATGATAAGCTGAACTAAACATCAAGTTAGTCCCCAACTTCTTCCATAAGGTCCTCCAAAAATGTCCTATGAATTTAGTGTCCCTGTCCGAAACTATGCTTTTCAGCAACCCATGAAGTCAAATGACCTCCTTGAAAAACATATGTGTGATTTGAGTCGCATCGCTGGTTTTCTGGCATGGGATAAAATGTGCCATCTTAGAGAATCTATCCACTACCACAAAGATTGAGTCTACTCCTCTTTGCATCCTCGACAATCCCAATACAAAATCCATGCTAATTGCATCCCATGGCCTTTCTGGTATGGGAAATGGCTGATAAAATCCTATATTCTTCTTCCTCCCTTTTGAATGCTGGAAAATCCTACATCTGTCAATGAATTTCTTGACATCTGTTCGCATTCCTGGCCAAAAGTATGACTCATTCAACTTCGCGAATGTTTTGTCATGACCAAAATGTCCTGCTAATCCACCACTGTGTTTCTCCTTCAGCAAGTTCTCCCTCATGGAGCATTTCAGAATGCATAGTTGATTGCCTTTGAACAACAATCCCTCCTGGATCATGTAGCCTATCCAAGGGCTTCTGTCTCTGAGAACTGGATTCTCAGCTACTTCATATGCTTCTCCAAAATCTGCATCACCTACGTACATGTCCCTGAGATCATCAAAACCTAAGGTCTTGACTCAGAACTCCTGCAACAACAAACACTTCCTACTCAAAGCATCAACCACTTTGTTAGCAGTACCCGAAATGTGTTTAATCACAAATGTGAAATTCTGCATATACTCTACCCATTTTACATGTCTCTGATTCAACTTCTCCTGTTGAGTCACAAGTTGTAATGCATGGTTATCACTATATAAAACAAATTCTTTTGGGATTAAGTAATGCCTCCACTTTTTCAGTGCCTGTATGACAGCATAAAATTCCTTGTCGTACGTGGAGTATTTCACCTTTACCTCATTCAACTTCTCATTTAAATATGCAATCGGTTTGTCTTCCTGACTCAAGACCTCTCCTATGGCAAACCCGCTTGCGTCACATTTCACTTGAAACGTCTTCAAGAAATCCGGCAACACCAACACTGGTTGTTCCATTATCTTCTGCTTCAACAGATTGAATCTCTTCTCAGCCTCATCAGTCCAGTGAAAAGATTTATGTCGCTTCTTCACTATATCCATCATTGCTGCGCTAATTCCACTGAAATTCCTAATGAATTTTCGGTAGAAACTAGCCAGTCCATGAAAAATTCTCACCTCGAATACATTCCTCGGTGATGGCCAATTCTTGATCACTTCTACCTTATCCAGATCCATCCTCAACTCATTCGCTGAAATAACAAATCCCAAATAAATGAGCTCTATCTTCATAAATGAGGATTTCCTCATGTTAATCAACAACTTCTCATGATGTAGTTTCTTCATCACAATGGCCAAGTGTTTCAGATGCTCAGTCTCTGATTTACTGAAAATCAGTATATCATCTAGATATGCGATGACAAATTTTCCGATGAAATCCTTTAGGACTTCATTCAGCAACCTCATAAAGGTACTCGGTGCATTTGTCAAGCCAAACAGCATGAATAGCCATTCATACAAACCTTCGTTGGTTTTGAATGTTGTTTTCCACTCATTGCCTTCCCTCATGCGAATCTGGTGATATCCACTATTCAAATCAACCTTTGAAAAGTATTTTTCCCAGCTCAAGCAATCCATTAAATCATCCATCTGCGGTAATGGAAACCTGTACCTGGTGGTTATCTTATTGATCACCCTTGAGTCGGTACACATCCTCCAGCCTCTGTCTTTCTTCAGACTGAGTACTATTGGAACAACACACAGACTCAAGCTTTCTCTGACCAATCCTTTGTCCAACAAATCATGGACCTGCTTCTTGATCTCTTCGTTTTCTTGTGGCATCAACCTATACGTAGCTTTGTTCAGAAAAATGGCCCCTGGTATGAGGTCTATATGATGACTCACACTCGTCATCGGTGGAAACGAATGAGGTAATTCATCCACCATGATGTCAGCGAACTCTTCCAGCAGTTCCTGAACCTCCTCTGGTAGATCATCCACTCTTGTGCTAGTCGGAACAATTCTCGGCTTTTTGACCACAAAGAATTGTGGATCTTCTTTCTTCTTCACCTCCATAAGAAGTTCCTTCCCACTCATGAGAAGTATTATGTTTCTTACTTTCGGTTTCACCTCCTTGTCCTTTATCAGAAGCAACATATGGGTTCTCCCATTCTTCTCTAGGGTATATGTGTTCATTCTCCCATCATGAATCATATTTATGTCATATTTCCATGGTCTACCCAACAATAAATGACATACATCCATGGGAATAACATCACATAAGATCTTATCATTATATCCTCCTATCTTGAATTCAACCAAGCATTGTTTATTAAAAGTTACCTGGTGTCCTTTCTGTAGCCACAAAACCTTGTATGGAATCGAGTGATCAGTTGTCTCCAACTCCAGTTTTTCCACCATCTCGGTTGAAACAAGATTATCCATGCTACTGTTGTCCACGATAACCTTGCATACCCTATCCTTGGTCTTGCAAGCTGTTCTGAAAAGTCTGGTCCTTTGAGCTGAACTTTCCACCTCCTTCTCGGGTGTCAAAAGGACTTTTTGCATCATCATTGACCTTTCACCTTCTACGTCTTCGGCCTCAACATCCTGCTTCTGCGCTTTGGTGATGTGAGCTTCTCCAATGTCCTTCTTTTTCTCGGGACACTCGTAAGACTTGTGCCCATTCTTTCCGCATGTGAAGAATGTGATTACTCCACCTCTTCCTCTTCCTCTACCTCTAGTATGAGGAAAAGTGTTGTTATCAGAATATCCTCCTCTCTGTTCTGTATGCTGCCCTCTCTGTTCAATATATGGCCCTCGCTGTGAGGTTCCACCTCTCTCAACTTTTTCCTGAGGCTTCTTCCATTCCTCCTTGGGCTTCTAGTATTTATCTTGGGCAACTGACTTGCCTCTGGGCTGACTTCTGCCTTGCCCTCACTGTCCTTTCTTACAACTCAGCTTCTCTTTAGCTTTCAGAGCCCTCTGATAAGCATCCTCCATAGTCCGAATGGTCTCCATACTCAATTCATCCTGAATGTCGTATCTCAGACCATTCAGATATCTAACAACCTTCTCATCATCGCTCTCCTGATGACCTTCCCTAATGTTCAGTCGATAGAATTATTCTGTGTATTCTTTCACCATCATCAGCTTCTGTCTCAGGTTCTGCATCCTCCTGAACAGAGTAATTTGATAGTTTCTCGGGATGAATTTCGCCTTCATCTTCGCGATCATCCTGTCCCAGCTCTTGATCTTCTGCTTGCCCTTGCAATGTATGTCATCTTGTAGCTCATCCCACCATAATGTTGCATGTCCTTTCAAGCATGTGATAGCATGTCTAACCTTCTTATCCTCTTCAACATCTTCAGAATCGAAGTAGGTGTCAAGATCTCTAATCCAATCCAGAAGCTCTTTTGCATCCAGATTCCGCTCGTAAACTAGAATGTCCATCTTCGCCTTTGCACCCATCCTTGCAATAGCTTTGATTAGGTGTTCATTCACCACATACTCGAATACAACTTCCTCTTCACGGTTAGCCTCTATCTTGCTCTCGGAATCACTAAGATCCCCTGCACTGGCTATGCGTCTTTGCGCTGTCTCCATATCTTCGAGTCTTGCCCGGAGATCATGCATTTGTCTCTCCATTTCTGGATTGATTACCTACCTGCCTCTTCTCCTCTGCACTTCCCTATCCTCTGGATTAGGTGACTATCTTTCTCTCCTCGGTGGCATGGCGAATTCTCCTTCTCTCTCCTTTGCTATAGGAAGCAAAGAAATTTCCTTGCTCTGATACCACTCTTGACACAGCCGTTCCCGCAGGCACGTCCGCTCACATAGGATCTTCTCTTCCCTTCGGCCCGAAGAACTGAAACATTCTTCTATTCCCTATAGGGAAATCCGTACCCATAGAACACTTAGCGTGATTCCCCCTTTCTTTACTTATCGGGAAATCGGAACTCGCAACTTTGTGAGTCCAAAGGTCGAGCACTGTACCCACGGATCACTGAGACCCAATGCCTAAGTCAACGCTGAATTTCTCTCACCTCTGTCAGGATTTATGATATCATGATTTTGCTACTCGCGATGCCAAGTAACTCGTCTTACCAACTCTCGATACCCGACACACTGAAACACTAATGTACATGTGCGAGTTGACCTTTCCACTTCCCGCTACTTCTATCGGGAATTCAGACTTCACGGGATCGTGAATCCTGATGTCGATGGTTTTGGGACTTTATTTTTCCTGATCCCTGATACTGTGCCACCTGTCCTCCACTAACTCCAGCGGTCCCACACTGTTTATGTCACCATTGGGATATCGTGGATCGCGATTCCAAGATGCAAGAATACTCTGCCCTCGAAACTCTTGATACTCCGAACCCTGACTTCTCTGGATCTTATGACATGCATCCCAAACAATGGATGGTTGTGGGTTCATCAAGATATCGCAGATCGTGATATCACAATTCCTGATGCAATCTTTTGGAGCTTTGACTCATGAAACCCCAATACACAATCTCACGTGTAAATATGACGGCGCCCTGTGGTTCTGATTAATGGCTCTGCCCCTCCTGAACTTCGAACCTCTTCGACCTTTGCGCTGTAACTTCTCTGCACCTCCGTGAGATCCAACGACTCACAGTGATTCACGAAATCTCCTCAGAAATTTCATCCGTCTCTTCCTTCCTCCACGAAGACTAATTCACCTATGCGCCACCCTGCAATTCCCTTGCAACTTCAAGTCACAACTTGTCTGCGTTGTTCCTCAAAAACTCAGAGGCCTATCCTTCCTGAGCTTTTCCCACTTCCTTAAGTTCTCAAAAAGGAAACTCCTTGCTCGCACTCCTTGCGAAAAACCTTCAATGACGGCTAAGTGTTGAAGTCTTCGGCTCTGCACATACCTGTAGCAGTAGTCTCTCAACAATTCCCTCAGGTTTGCAAACCTGAAGCTTCACTGACTTGCGCATCCTTGCACGACTCCTATGCCCAACTGCACCTTTGGGATGAATGAGACAAAAGTTATCTCTATCTGAACCCTCTGTCAATGCACTCCTTGTGGACAATTCGACCGCACTCCTTGCAGGAATCTCTTAGCTCAAATAGAGAAACAATTGAAACTCATTCCTTCCTTCTCTCAGACTTCAATTCACACATGAAATCACATACACAAAATATAAAAGCAAATGTATAACAGGAAACAACATTCATGAGCATATCAACATCAAACACACAGAGAACAAAACAAACCATGAATTTGAATCAGGACTCTTCTATTAATTCAAATGTCTGTACATGGGTGTTCTTACACAACTCTCTGTTTTCTCCTGCTCTTCCTGGATTGATAATATTACAATGTACAATGAGGGTGTCTATATCTGTTTTCCCTCCTGTTTCCTAAGTTGTCTAGTCTATGAATTAAAATCCTATCTACCAACATTAACTATATTAAATGTCGTCTATCTACTAAAGGACGAGAGCTATTCGCTCAAGGTCCATTTACAATATACAAAGGCGCCTCTTATTAAATGACTCATTTAATATTTGCGCAACAGTCCCAAAGCATTTTCAAAATTTGTGCTGCTTGTCCAGCTGTCTTCCGCTTCCGCGCTGGATCGCTTGATGAGTTGGTGATGCTCCTGCATCAACTTGCATGCCTCAATGGAAGGTTTCCTCACTTTCGACAGTGGGTTTTCATTATTGACCCCTGATTGGGAGATTCCACCGAGTGTTCGACTTCAACTCATTAATTCACATTCGTTGGATTGTACTAGTACACCTTGGGAGTCATTGACATTAATGGTGATTTCCCTCGCACTTGTTAACGGTATACACTAATGACCGGTAATCAAGTGGTTTCTACCATGTTCGACTTCAACACATGTATTTGCATGGTTAGATTCGTACTATAGAGTGATAGAGATGAAGACCCTGGATATTTTTCTGATAGATCCAGGTTGCGTTGGAGTATATTTAGTGTACTGTTGCATAGATCCACATTGTATGTATGGTGGCTATGTTCAAATTTGAATCTTTAACACATAGATCCACAGTGTATTTTTGGTGGCTATGTTCAGATTTGAGTCATATTGGCATGGATCCACAATGTATGTTTGGTGGCCATGACCTGTATTACTTGACATGGATATTTGCATGTCGGCATTTATGCTTTGAGTCATTTGTATTCTGAGTATGGGAATGCCTGCCTCAGTGATGATATATTATTGTACTATATTTCCTTGTTTGTTGGCAGGTTTCTGACTGACTGTTCCTTGTTCCCTACACACACTTGACAAAGTATTTCAGCTATCACTCTGTTCTAACTTCATACTTTGGGGGGCTCTCTATTACAAATTATTTTCGTCATCCCTATGACCATTAATGATGTAAACCTATATGTTTCCTTCAGAGGGGTTAGTGGTCTGAGTTCCTGAAGAGAGAAGGGAGAAGAACTTTTCCTAAGAAAAGAAGTTGCGTTTTCCTGTGTAAAAACCTTATAAAAAAGGAAGTTTGCAGGCTGCCTGTGTATTAGGGTGTGAGAATGCCTGATTCTTGCAGGCTGCATAATAGCTAGGGTGCGAACACTTCACAGGTTGCACTATAGAAGGGTGCGAGAATGCTTACACGTGGGAAAAACGAGCGTTTTCTTGAATCTTCTAGAAGGAGAAACTTCCATGGTGAGGTGGCATCCGAATGGTTTGGATCTTACCCACTTTCATGATTTAGTGGGATCATCCTAACCTCCTCACCTTATCCTCTTCAACTTATAAAAGGAGAGGATCTCTCATGGAGAGGGGGTTCTTGAGCTTTGTTATCTTTGGTTGACTTGGAATTATCACCTTGGTTAGAGTGGCTTTGAGATTTGTTTTGTCAATATAGATTGTGAGTAGTATCAGATATGTGCTCTCAGAATTCTTGGAATGAAAGTGTGTGGGGAATGAAGGACAATTGGAAGGGACCTTACGACATCAAGGCCATGGTTGTAATCTCTCTTTCACATTTAATATGATACAATAATATGATTCTTTCCTATAAATCTTGTTGTGTTTTATTGTATGATTCCTTGATCACATACATAGGTTTATATTGAGTTTATGCTATTGCTATCACTTTGGTTGGTTGTGTTCTTTTGCAGGATCATCATTGTATGAGCGTTGGAATGGAGCTAGGATGGTGATGGAAAGAGGAAGCGACATTTAAATGGTATGTCACTCATCCCTCTTTAGTTAGTAAATTCAATATCTAAAACTTAAGGAAAGAGTCATGTTCAGTCTTGTTTTTTTCTAGATCCAGGTGGATCTAGGGAGATTTGTTAGTGTCTGCACCTATCGATTAGTCCGATAACACATACCCAATCAATCTAGATTTTACAACTATAATTAGAAATGATAGTAACATTAAAAGTAAGCATAAAACATTCATCGCCATGTGCTAAAACAAAAATCATGAAATCAAATAACATTCATGACATTTAGGAAAAAAAAATACATTACATTGGACTAGAAATATATTGGATTTATATTAATAATAAAATGTCTGATCATTTGTTTTTCTTCTTCTTCTTCTTCCTGGTATGCATGAAATCACAAATTAATTCGTCATCATCATCATTTAACTGATCCCCCATATTTATTGGGCCTTCTTGAAGTGTTGCATCATCAATACTCAACACCTCACACCATAATGAACTTATAGTATTTCGGCGTGGAGGTTGAGGATGCGCATGGGCATCCAATGCTGCAACAACAACAAAAAATTCAAGTGATATTGTTATTCACTGTTCCTAGGGAAATTTAATTAATACAGATTTAATTACAATGTTTTATACCTGTATTAGCTGGTGCAGTAGAAACATTAGCTGGTGGCCACATTGTTGTTTTTGTTCTTGTTGATCTCTGCTCTTGATCGACATCTACATGCTCTGCCATATGAAACAATATAAGTATTTAGTACATAATATACCCTAAATATTAATACTCATTGAAAAATGGAAAAACATTAAAAATGCGCGCATACCACTATGTAATGGTCCTTCGACAACAACACTTGAATCAATATGCGGGTTGGTATGTGGTTCAACGGGTACATCAAGAGCATTGGTAGCATTGTTACTCTCCTGCGAATGTGGAAAATACATACATTATTTTACATTTTAAATGAATAAAAAATATATTTTACATTACAAGTAATCAATGAGTAAAAACTAATCGACAAGTTTTTAATTTCATTTTATTTACCATGTCCTCCAGAGAGACACATGGTGATTTCCCCAATATTCTTCGCTGTGCCACCACGCCATCAAAACCCTTCATGAACCCGACCTTTAGATCTTCTTCTGTGGCTTGGTCATTGAAAAAATCCCCCTGCATTGAGCAATATCAAAATCATTAGTCACTAGCTGCAATGAATTACATATTTAATGACGATGATAAAAAAAAGTAAAATGTTTAGGCACTTACAACCCGTGCCTTCAATCTCCCATAATCACCTTGGCCCAGTTTATGTTGTTCATGTTTTTCTGGTCTTGCCTTTGTTTCCTTGGAAGTGTCTTGGAGTCTACACAATATTTTGAAATATAATAGATATTGATTGTTTTCCTCGTAAAGTAAACAAAAGACCATCATAGTAAATTGAAAACACCTCTTACCTTCCAGGCCCAGGTGGTTTCTTCCCTTGTACTTTCATTGCTAATTCTCTTGCATCGAGAATAATTTATTTCCACTCCCTCTCAGGGACAACCAAAGAGCGTTCACACTTGGGGTCCTATACTAATTTATTCCTATACTCCTTTCTAACATGTTTCAAATGCTTGCCAGTCCTTTTTAGGACTTTCTGCTTATTGAACAAGTCACCAAACTTGCCAACCAGTCTAGAGATAAGAAGGATTTTCAGTTTGGAATCTTGTCGATTCCATCGTACTTGAATGGTCGGCTCAAAAATTTCTAATGCATAGTCATGCAAACTATTGTAGAACACATTGTTTCCTATAAAACATCGTCATCATTAGTAATTTAAATCTCACTGATATGTGATTGTTTAAACAATTATATAACATGAATCTCTATAAAGACATATATTAAATACCTGGTAGCTGTACTATTTTTAGAGGAACCATGTCCTGGTCGACCAAAAATGATACCACGGTTGTTCCTTTGCTTTGGATACGTGTAGCACCAGGGTAACAATCAACAGAAGAGTGATCAGTTCCATGATCATGATCACCACCTACATGATCTGGTGTATGTTGTGGGGGCATGGCATCACCCCTAGAAGCCATAGAATCGGTCTCAGGTGACACACTTGGGGTGGAAAATAGCGTGGTGGCTACGTGGCCATGCGACTTCGCTATTAAACCCGTTGATGCTACTAGGACCTTCCCCTTTCCCTCTCATCGATCTCACAAAATTCTACAATGAGAAATATGTGTTAATTGCATATATCAAATTATTAAATTTAAAACCAAAAAATGATATTGTTAGATGACATAACTTACCCCATAATTTGCTATATTAATGTGTAATTCAACTATCCTTTGGAAATTCTTAGCAGTTTCCAGCCCAGCAAGGACCAAATCCCAGAATTCTCTATTGGCCTTTCTTAGAGATATTTCTATTGTCTGCAAGGGGTCTCTAGAATCAAATATATCTTCATCACTTATACATTCAACGTTTTCAGCCGATCCAGTGCTAGGAATGGGGCCTTTTCCCCAATCAATGTTTTTTCCATGCTTAGGGCCTTTTCCCTGATCACCACTCTGGTAGAATTTCAAGAAAAATGTTAGTACGTGCAAGAAATATTGAAAAAACAATATGTGAACTAATTGAATATTGGCAAATATTATCAAATGAAACATTCACACATACAAAATGGCAAATATTTGGAAATGAAACATTGAGAAAAAATTAGCAAATGGAACATTCATAAATAAAATAAAATTTCATCACAAATGAAACATTCATGAATTAAGTAATCCCTTTTTAAGTTTGGGTATAATGGGTTTTGTAAAATTCAAGGTAAAATTCACTGCAACTTGAAGTTCTTGGTATTCTATCTTGTGCGTTACTTCTTGGATGTTGCACTGGGCTAGGGAGGTGACTCTTTGATATCTCTTGGTCTATTTTTATGGTGATAAACTTGTAAACTCTTGAATTGATTCTTCTATAAGAAATGTTGTTGGGTTTTCTTCCAAGGTTGGTTTTGGTTTTCCTAGGATAAATTCTTGTGTTCTTGTGTCTACTATGCATGGTTAATATTTCTAGATCTTTTTATTTCTGTTGCATTGTAATAGTTGAGATTCTTAGTGTATAGTTATTCTATGATAATTGTGGCATGAAACAAAATTTTTCATTGAAATTATAAAACAATAACTATAAGATCCAAGAATCAAAGAATTCAACAAGGATGTAGTAAGGTAGTTTCCATGAGAGCAAGTGATAAGTTGGCTCTATCAAATGAACATTTACAAGCCATCTAGTGCAAAATAAGGGCTTTCAATGGAGGTATGTATATACAACATTGATTTATGTTCCTGGAAAGGTGAGGAGGTCGGTAGAAGCATTGGATGTCATTCATGTGATGTGTGTCCTTCCAAGTTAATAATGTGTAATTTCTACATCGATATCCTCAGCTTGAACCGAATGTTGTAGTCTATAATGTTGTCTTAAATTCCCATGTTCCTTGGATGTACTGGAAAGGAGCCTTTTAGGTGTTGCAACAAATGAGGCAAAGTGGGTAAAATTTTTTTCCAAGAGGATTTGAATGGGGCCAAAGGATGTCTTGAAGCCCAAGCCATTAGAAAGGATGTGCATAATAGATTCAAGGGTGCAATAAAAATCCCAAGCAATATGGGATAACTTCATGAAGGTCAAATATGGAAGATGGCCCATGGAGAAAGAAAATACATGTTGAAACTCAAGAGAGAGGTAGCGTCACCGTGTTATAGAGTTTTGGTGCTTCTAGTGATTATATCTCCCAAACTAGAAAACAATATTCTAACACCCCATTTTAGATAACAGAAAAAACTTTCAAATGATTTATAATGCGCCCTCTAAAATGTATTGTAGATGTCATTGTAGTTGTTCAAAGTTAACATAAGAGGCGCATGCTTCATTCTATCCATGAATTGGTGATATTATGGTTGGGCAACTGTAGGTCAGATAAGAGAGGGATGGAATGAGGTAACCCAAGATTGTAAATGTTGACTGAAATTTTTTAGGTCATGCTATGCTTGTGTGAAGATACAAGAACACTTGATGTTAGAGGGATAAGTGTAGAGGAACGCAAAATATGCCTAAAAGTAAAATATTTCAGAAATAAAATAAAATTTCATCGCAAATGAAACATTCACAAATTAAGTAATCCATTTTTAAGTTTGGGTATACTGGGTTCTGTACCGTAGCAAAAGAATATGTTCCTGGGTCGACTCAATTCAGATTGTAATTGACCATCATCTCTTCTCCCGTCGTTATTGTTTTCACCGCACATACAAATATCCTATTACCTTCACGCTCCTCAAAAATGCAATTGGGTTCCTTTCTTGTTGTCCTAGGCCTTGTACTGTTTATAAGACTTGCAATATTCCCCGATGCCTTTGGCCTTCCATCAATATACATAGTCGCTCCTTTATGCCTATTATTGCCTTTCATATGTATATAATTTACGGTGAGTGCATATCTCCGCATACTAGGCATATATTGGACCAGCCTCAACCATACTCCATAAGTGTAACATGGTCCAACATACTCAAACAATTCAACAAATCCACCATATTTTACCTTTATGTTGTCCATGGAGAATAAACCAAGGCCATGGATGGATGACAGAGAAATGCAATACATCCTCTCATTAACACAGAAGTCGGTGTCCAACTCGGGAAGTTCCTTGGGTACCCACTATTTTATTATGTGTTTGTACCTCAAGGGAACCTCGATGCCACCTATGCTCTCATCGTCATAAGAGCATGATCCTCCTTCAACAAGAAATAATTTCATGCACCTACCAAACTTTCTTCTAACCTTTTCACCTCTAGTTGATTTTTTCTTGTAACATGTGTTGGATATGTTTTCCCTTATCCCTCTCGAAATTTCATCGCTCGAGCTGGATGATAGGTCTGATAGATACATATTTGGTTGTACCTACACTCCATCGAGGGAGAAGGAAACGTTAGGCCAATGATATTCATATTATAGTATAGCTAAAGATAAACATTGAAAATATAACTTGACATGTAAGACTTTTGCATCTAGGGTTGGAGCCAAACCTATGAGAAAACACAGAGTATTTCTTCACTTAGTATTTTGGGTAGGTGTTGGGCCAAAATTATGTGGGAAGATAGAAGAAATAATTTAGAATTTCCCATCTAATTTGTAGCCCACCTCTAATTTATGAGAACCCATGAGGGATTTCATCATGCTAGTTAGTAGGTTATATGGTGAAAAGGATTTCTCTTATATGCAGAAGCATTGGGTTCCCTTGATACACGAAATGTTGAAGAAGGAAGTTGTAATATAGATGACTAGAGAAAATGATTGTTATATTTGAGTAGAACAAAGGTAGAAAAAGACCTTATAGAAGTTTTGTGGGTTTATAGAAGTTTCATGTTTTGTGGGTTTATATTACATCATGATCTAAGTAAACAATCCTTACCCTTCTTGAATTCATGCTACACATGTGGGGTGAAACCAGTGGTAGAAGAACCTTGTTTCTGATGCAATGAATTTTGGTGACAATAATGATTTTGTTCATGGTTCCATTTTGACCATAATTTCAAGTTTTGGTACCTCCAAATTCATCCATATTTTACAGAAACCTAAAATCCACCAAATTGATTAGAATTACCAAAAGTTGAAACCCAATTGAAATTGTTGCAAGAGGTTTGTTTTGTGTATATATTGTTTGACTTTGTATTAGGCCATTAGATATCACCACAAAATCCAACAACCAAGACAAGAAGGCTTTGCAACAATATCTTCAAATAGATGGCACAAGAAGCCTGGTATTGTTCTTTCTTTCTTCAATGTGTTCATAATTGTTACAAATTGATACCCATAAAGAAAAAAATGATTTTTCCTCCATATGATGGGAAACATGTCAAAATGATACCGACATTATTTGTTAAGGTAAAAGGATGACTCAGTTCAACTAGTTAATACAATTCCATATGTAAAGGATGAGATAGAAAATAATTCTGACTCAAAAATTTCCTTTTAAATTTGAATTGAATTAATGTTTTTGAAAGCGTTCGATATTTAATCATGGCTAGTTGTATTATCTCAACTAGTGGGCTGCTAAAAATTCTCAACGAACAACATCTGATGCTTATGCTTCATGTGTCTACAAATATCAAAATACTTGGAGACAAATTTTGGCTAGAGATTTCAACCAACGTCTCTATAATATAAATATTATATGAAGATGAAGGTTTTGGTCAATGACAGCTCATTGGAATGGTAACTTCAAAGGTTTTTTTATTACCTTGGTGATCTCAATGAATCCTTGTCAAATGCACTATAATAGAAATATTATATGAAGGTGAAGGTTTTGGTCAATGAGAACTCGTTGGAATGGTATCTTCAAAGGATTTTTTATTACCTTGGTGATCTCAACAATTCCTTGTCATATGCACTAGGTGTTGGACCCTTGTTTAATGTATTGAAGTATTCAAATTACAGGAATGCTTTACTTGTTAAAGTCATATATGAGTATTCCACTCTTTGCATGAAAGATGCAGAGTCTGATAAATATTCAGTAGAGATAGACCCTAGACTAGAGGAAATAGTAGAAATAATGCTTGACAAGTGCATGCTAGATGGAAAGTTCCAATACGATTTGGGAATTGCATTGGAGTGTCAAGACTTAAGTTAGAAGAGTTGATCTTAAGTTAGACGTGATCTACCATTTCCTGATCATTTAAGCATTTGTGAGTGCCTCATGTTTCTACATGATTTTGTGACTATTGCAAGTATATTGGAGAAACTCCTAAGAGGGGACAAGGATGATGCCTTGTTTTACTTTGAGATAGGTTTTTATTTTTTTGAAAATGAGGATTAAGATTTCTTGATAAACATTAGAAATCAACTTCCTAAGCCCAAGCATCAAGGCACCAAAAGTTAAGATCTTGGAAAATATTTGGTCGTGCAAGGTGATGTTTCTAATAATGTAAACACTACTTCTGTTCAAATTCCTATTGCAATGGATACCTCTAACGATGTCCACATGACAAGAAATGAAAGGAAGAAACTTTGTATGAAGAGAATATGAGAAAGAAGAATATTTTTCCCATTGGAGTGCAACATTTTAGAGAGCATGTGTGTGTGCGCCCATATATAAAAAATTGAGATTTCATTTAACCAAATGGAAAGTAAATTATTTATATTGAAATTTGTCTACAACAAAAAAAAGAAGTAAAGTCATTTGGTTGGAGTTGAAGGTTGATAGGATTTAATGTAAGAGGTCCATAGCCAAAGTCCATTTCAATATTTTGACTAATATACTTGTAATATTATTAAGGCTTGTATCTTAAGGCTAGAACATGGACAAGTTCAATGTCTCCATGCAAATTTGTAATGTCTTATAGTTTAACTACAAGTTGCACTAATTAGAAGTTTTCATTTCTTTTGTAACTACACAGACACATTCACTTTCTTCGCTAGGGAGGGGGACACATCCATCCAACTCAATAAACTTAATATTTTTTATTTACAAGTATTGTAAGGTGCCGAAATATAACAATATAGTGTATTAACCCCAAGGGGTTAATACAGGAGTCAAATTCTGCACTCCAATACCCCCATTTCAAAAGTTGTTTTTGAAAAAAAATAAACCCCAATGTTTGGACTAAAAACACAAACCCTATGAATTGGGTTTAGAGAGGCTGTTATTGAAATAAGGTTATTTACCTATTGATAGGGTCTAAATGGCCTATTAAGCATGGGTTTAAACCCCAAAATGATGGTAAGAAATCAGTTCCAAACACTATTCATGGTGTATTTGCTGAAATTTTAGTGTCAATGTATAATTTTATGCACTTAAAAGACAACCAAAAACAATAAGTTTTGGTATCTTGGAAGAAGAAGAAAACTTACCATGGTTTTTTCCTCCTCCTCTCCCTCCTTCTCCCTTGCTACCCTACCCTCCTTCTCTGCACGCCGTGCATGCCTTCTCTGCTACCGGCTTCCCCTGCATGTCGTGCATGCCTCCTTCTCCTCTTTCTCTCCCTACTTCTCCTTCTCCTCCACTCTGTGTGTGCATACCGCGTGCAACTACTCGGGGGCCAGCTCAAAAATTATGAGCGTGGTTTTTTTTTTTCGTTTTTTTAAATGTTGTGTTTTGTTTTGTTTTTGTTTTTGTATTATTTATAATATATATATATATATATATATATATATATATTGAAGGCATGTGAATAGTCTATCCAAGTGCAGGGAGTCTTCATGATCACAGGGGAAAACAAATGGTGCATTACACTGGGGGTTAGGGGAATTGTCAAATAATCTGGCTGAAGCATACTCATTATTATGTGGGATCACTATAGCTAGGGAAATTGGGATCAAAGAGATAACAATATTTGGGGATTCAACGATGATTATCAAGGAAACAATAAGCCACTCTAATCATGGGGTGATCAAGATATAGGGCATCATTGAGTGAGTTTGACAAGTGCTATCTCAGTTTGACAGGGCTGATCTCTTTCACATTCAAAGAGAATTGAGTAGAAAAGAAAATATCTTGGAAAAATATGCCACCACATTCAAATTAGGAGTTCTAATGGAAATTTGTTTTTTCTCCAAGCCACATTCCCCTAGATTTAATCAATGTTTATGGGCAAAGTTACAATTCAAATCACACAACCAATGGTCATCAATGCAGGTCATATCCTCTCAATGCTATTGGAGGCTGAACAATTGATTCATATGGTGGTGGACCATCAAGATCTTATGAGTGCATATCCACATTTATTTCAGCTGGGATTGAAGTTGGTTTATCAAGGCAGAGCTATGGGCCGGGGTAATCAATTTGGGATCATTTTGGATGAGGGTGATGCAAAATTCAGCACAAAAGAGGAAGCAAAGTGGAGAAAGGGCACATGACAACGAGGTGTGGTAGTGGTTTTGTTCAGAAATGGATAAGGGAAGGGGGGAATATGGACTGGTAGCATATTTTCTCAATGATGGGCATGGGAGGTTGGAAATTTGGACTTGTTTTGGTGTTGCACTATTGGTAATTCGACCATCAAACTTGTATGGAATTTCATTACTTTGTAGGTTGATTTTCCCCTTTGGAAAATGGATGTTATAAGAGCCAAGGAATTTTACTTGTACCCGTATTTCATCCTAGATTGCTTGGTTTTGGGACCTATATATATGAAGTTGGATAAGCGTGATTGGAAGGTCGATTGGTTCACAATGGAAAGTGTTGATCTTCAGAATATTAAGAAGATTCTATGAAGGCATGAGGAGGTCTCCCTAGGCCAACAACAATCTCATTTTATCCCTTACCTCTAGAGTTGCAGAGCTAGAGAACTCCTTTTCATCAGATAATGTCAACCACACAAGCCTTATTTCACCAAAATGCATAATTGAAACTTTTGAAGTAGAGTGTGGCATGCTTAGAGTTTTGGTGGCTTCACGAAGGATGGGGAATCTCTCATTGCCATCCAACAATCAAGGAACTCATAGTTCTATTCATGGAGGGGATATTGAGGAAAATATTGTTTTTCAAAACCAAGTGCCAATGGATAGAGGAGTAGGCTACTAATATACATACAAGGAGCACAAATATCAAAACAACATGTAGGTTTAATACATTATGTATGTATTTTAGAGTTCGATGTATTTTGAGACAATTTTATAGGAAAGCATCATATAAGAACACTTGAAATGTTGGTTTAATGTCTTTTTTTACCATAGATATGAATATAAAAACATGCTCTATAAGGAGAATCTATGTAACAATAGAAGTACTCGTTGTTTGCCTCAACACAATATAATTTAATATATTAATACAAGTTTAATTCCAATTAAAAAAATATTGTAGAAACATATATGTTTATAAC
>ML776842.1:609969-623594 GCA_009831015.1 Picea engelmannii
TATAAAAACATGCTCTATAAGGAGAATCTATGTAACAATAGAAGTACTCGTTGTTTGCCTCAACACAATATAATTTAATATATTAATACAAGTTTAATTCCAATTAAAAAAATATTGTAGAAACATATATGTTTATAACTTTTCGAAACATATTCCACATTTATATAATTTTTTTTAACTTCCCAATTTTTCTTAAATAAAAGGATATAAAATTAGTAAAAATGGACAATATTTTATTTTCCTAACCAAAAACATGATATAAACAAGGTATAAAATGTCATGCCAATTGAACATATTTTATTCGTTTTAACTCTCGTAAAAGATATAAGTGTACTAACAATTGAACACAATTTTCTTTCCTAAGTAGCGTGTGTGTTTTCTTTTGATAAATAAAACAAAATTATTTTTATACTCGTATATTCCCTTGATATGTATGAAATATTTCATGAAGACCGTTACTCCTTTGAAATAGAAAGTGAAAGTTGGATGAGACTCTCGATATCGGTGGGAAGATTGAACCAGGAGTTGCAGCTTTAATGGAGGTCGACCATGTACCTTTAAAGGTTTAACTAGAGTATAAGGGTGGGTAAAGGTTAATGTCAGAGACTCAGATGGAACTCCTTAGGTTGTTCTATATTTTTTCTCCATGGATTACGAGCTTTTGCGCGGTAGTGGAGGGTGATTCATAGATATTTTGGATAGTGGAGTTATTCCTTTAACTAGTACATACTCCTTCCTTGTCTATTTTAGTGGTTAGGATAGATTTTAATCCTTTGCTAACTTTAATGACTGTTGTAAGAAATGAATTCATCTCACCTAATGAGCATCCATTCACTGGGAACAAATCGAATACTCCACTAAATTAAGGTTTATGTTTTACATGATGAATTGATGATGGAATAAAGTGTGTGTGAGAGTAAAATTTGAGTCCAGAAACCCTCCCATGTCGTTAAGGCATGTGAATGGTCTATCCATGTCAAATTTCAATGCATTCGGAAACAGTTTGAAAAAAATTCAACGTTGGCCCCATTCACAGGTCACTGTTGCCCATGTCTAGTCCTAGTACAATTTCCTTGTAAAATTTGTATAAGATATTTGGAGAATGATAATTTTGAAGGTGTTAGGCCTATTCCTACAGACCATGGCTATATCACCTCTCATTGACAGTCTATGTATTCTGAACTAAAAGTAATGGAGGGGCTAATGGGGCTCTTGGGAATAAAATAAAGGGTCAGCATGGGAACCAAATGGAAAAAAGAGGTTTTAACTATACCAACCCATGAAAGGTAGGCAATAAATGACTATTGTAAACAAGGAATTCATCTCGCCTAATGATCATCCATTCACTAGGAATAAATCGAATAATACACTAAATTAGGGTTTATGTTTTACATGATGCATTGATGATGGAAGAAAGTGGGTGTGCAAGTCAAATTTGAGTCCATAAATCATCCCATGTTGTTAAGGCATGCAAATAGTCTATCCATGTCAAATTTCAATACATTCAGAAACAGTTTGAAAAAAATTCAACATTGGCCCCATTCACAGGTCACTGTTGTCCGTGTCTAGTCCCTGGTACAATTTCCTTGTAAAATTTGTATAAGATATTTTGAGAGTGATAATTTTGAAGGTACTAGGTCTATTCCTACACACCATGGCCAGATCACCTCTCATTAACAGTCCATGTATTTTGAACTGAAATTCATGGAGGGGCTAAAAGGGCTCTTGGGAATAAAAGAAAGGGTCAGCATGGGCACCAAACGAGAAAAATAGGTGTTAAATATACCAAATCCTGACAGGTAGGCACTAAATCACTGTTGTAAGCAAGGAATTTATCTCTCTTAATGAGCATCCATTCACTGGGAACAAATCGAATACTCCACTAGATTAGGGTTTATGTTTTACATGATGAATTGATGATGGAAGAAAGTGGGTGTGCGAGTCAAATTTGAGTCTAGAAACCCTCCCATGTCATTAATGCATGTGAATAGTCTATCCATGTCAAATTTCAATGCATTCGAAAATAGTTTGAAAACATTTCAACGTTGGCCCCATTCACAGGTCACTATTTCCCATGTCTAGTCCTAGTACAATTTCCTTGTAAAATTTGTATAAGATATTTGGAGAATGATAATTTTGAAGGTGATAGGCCTATTCCTACACACCATGGCCAAATCACCTCTCATTGACAGTCCATGTATTGATCCCTTTTAGTTTTGGGTTGTTAGTTTTTCCAATTGCATGCACCTTTAACAGGTGCCATGAAAAATCCCTTTATACCTTTTTGCCAAAATGCCAAGAATACCTAACCTTATTTGTCTTTGTGTGCAGGTACTAGCTCGGGGCATAGGAACTTGGAACTAGAACTTGGATTTCGGGCTATGTTCTTTAAGTCAAGTCAACTTTTACCATGGCCAAAACCAAGAGCCAACTTAGCTTAAAATGCAAAATTTGGCTCAAAAAACCAAAACTTTTATGAGAAAACCTCGTTTTTCATGAGCTTCTCTTGGTTTTGAGAATATTTCATTCTCTAATAAACATGGGAAACTATGTGAAGGTGAAATATCTAATTATGTGCCCCTCCCTCCCTCACATCACTCTTAATTTCCCCATACCCAATATGAAATAATAAAGAACATGTAAAATACTATATTATACAAAATAAAAACATATAAAGATCATCATTTAAAACACATACCTGTATATATCATTCATCTTCTTCTTCATCTAACTCAACATCATTAATATCATCTTCATCATGAATATTGCCATTTCCCCAATACCCAATCTATCTAGATTCAACAACTATAATTAAAAATGACACTAAGATTACATGAAAGAAAAAAAACATAAGAGATCTATAGTACAAATGACTCACATCATGTAGGAATATCATTGATATTCTTCTTCATCCAACTCATCATATTCTGTATCATCATCTAGTATTTCATAATCATCGTCGAATGGATTGGCCATATCAACATCATCATCAGTATTGTCATAATTTTCCATAATATCATCATCAGATATAACGTCATCGAGAACATTATCATCTACATCATGTGGTTGATCAACTTCTTCGACTTCATCATCTAATGATACATAGTCTACCTCCTCATGTTCCTCTGTATCACCTTCTAGTTCTTGAATATCATCTTCTTCCAGTACATTATACTTTACAGGCCTTCCTCTTGGATCATATCTAACAACAAACGACCAACTTGGTTTACTGGGAACCTCACAATAGAATACCTGCTCACATTGGCTTGGAAGAACATAACTTTCTAGACCTGGCTCAAATGTCCTTGTATTAACCATCATAAAACCATTGTCATGTTGAATAACAGTTCTTTCAGGATCACATTCATTTATCCACAAACGATACCATTTGACCTCAAGCATAATTATCTTAAAGGATTTGAATTCACACTTGATTATGTCCATAATATCTATTTTGTGTTAGTCTTGGATGTTTGTCACTTCTAGAAGAAACATTAGTGACTTCAAACACTACAATTATCCCTGAATCGAAGGTTTTCTTCGTGTCATCCACCCTTTTGATGTGAAATTTTCGACCATTATACCACATAGCTTTGTGGTTCTTCAACTGCAATATTCCCGACAAGTACAAAATAAATTAATAATTAATAAACGTATTGAAACTTAATAAATATTAAAAAATAATACATTAACATTTTGTATAATAACAGAAAGTGCGGGTAAAATTTTATATGCTTACCTGTTTATCTTTTAAACCATATGATAAATCAATCTCCCTCTGCATAAGATTGTGATCTTCATTATGATGATCTCTTTTAATTAATGTAGCCACCCCTTCCCGTGATAACCTACCATGATGTTTTTCACATTGTTATATCCATAGCTTCATCCAATCAAGATTGTTAGCAATGTATAAATGTAGTGCATCCCACACAAGACCAAATGCAATGAAAAAAATATAAATTAGTAAGAATAATGAATAATAATGATTGATGGAGGTATAATATAAATTGAAGAAATACAATGTAGATAAAAATCAAATAATATAATACCTTTCACTTTACTCATTTTACCATTCTCGACCAATACCTCCACTTCAAATATTTTGACGTTATTGACACCCCAAATGCAATGCATATTAATTTTCCTCCCTAAATCAGGAAGATAATCGCTAATATACACTAATGTTTGATATACCATATACCCCTCCACCATAGAACCCTCGGGACATGCTCTTTGTCTAACTAAAGTCTTCAATGACTTCAAGTGTCTCTCCGCCATCCACATTGACCTTGTGTGTACAGGTCCACACAATTCAATCTCCTCGACCTGGTGTATGAGGTAGTGTTCTTGCGCATTGAAAAATGTTGGAGGTAGATACTTTTTCATTGCACACATTAAATGAGGAATTTCTCTCTTCCAATATTTTATATCTTCCTTATGGATTTCTTTAGATGACAACCATCTACAAATGTTACAAGAACCAAATATGTTTCAACAAAGACAATATTGTATACATGAATATTACAAGTAAAACACATGTCATCAACAACTTCTACGACATTTTTATTACATATAAATAATAATATGTAATTCATCTGTTGTTATTTACCTCATGTATTTTCCAAGGTAGTATATAACTTATTTTACGTTGTTGTCAAAGCTGTCGGGCAAAGATAGAGGTAGCACATACTGTAACAAAACAATGGCTCATTAATAAATTTCCGATTTCATACTAAAAATATATTTACAAAATTTAAAAATATTACATCGATTCTTACCAATACATAACAAATATACAAAAGAAATTACCCTGATGAAGGTATGCTAGTCATGAACTTTTAACCTGCCAAATTCACCTTTCTTTGTTAATATATTCTTGATGTTTGAAGCAAATCCTGTTGGAAATCTAATTTTTCTAATGAGCTCTTTTAAAACATTGCTTTCATCTTCTTTAAATAACCATGGGAGGCTATTTCGATCGAATCCATTAGTCCTATTGAAATCAATAATATTTAGCATTGCATGATTGGCTTCTTGAATGTCACTACAAATTTTAGAAATTTTTTCTTTGTCATGCCTTCCATCTAAGATTATTCACAACATTTCTATTACGTTCTTCCCGATATGCATTGTGTTGAACAAATGAGTTATTTCTAGTTGCTCATAGTAGGGCAACCTACTGAATATTCATCACAATTAAAAAATGCAATATATTGCATACGATGATGGAGATTGACTTACATTGATGATTTGATCTGTTATATTCCAACTTCCATAGGTGTGGTGTCATTCTTCGTGGTTTTATCCCACTCTCCTCTTTACCATTGAAAAGATGTTTATCGGTATTTCGATACCTATGGTTCTTAGGGAGAAAGTTCCTATATTCATCAAACACCTCCTTTCCTAAACTTATTGAATGACGAGATATCATCCTAGGACCACAAAATGGACATGCAAATTTACCCTTTGTTTGTAGACCTAGAAGATGCGCATCAATGGAAGAATTAGTTATATAACAAGCAACTATTTTATAAACAAACATTATAATATCATCAACATCTAACTTATTTAAGTGCAATAGTGTGTTACATACCACAAAAATGTGTTAGTCCCAGTGCATCGTGAATTGTCCATGTAAGAATCCCATGGAATTGAAATCCTCTTTGACCTATTGATCTAGAGATGTCGTCCCATAACTTTAATAGCTGATCGACAAGAGGACCAATATATACATTCATATATTTCACTTGGTACTTACCTAAATGGTTAATAAATACACATAATTACTACACCTTGTATACATATATGAAATTGTGCAATGAACAAAACAAATGAAATGTTAAACATTAAAAAAACAATATCGTTATAAAAATATACCTAGAACAATCATTGCCAACATTCTGTGCTCTCTCTTTATTGAAATCCAAGGAGGAAGGTTATTGTTTATAACAAAAACAGGCCACAACGAGTAGATAGACTTGAGCTCACCAAATGGATTTACACCATCAACTTCCAATGAAATCCTAACATTACGAGGTCCTTCTTTAAAAATTGGCCATCTTTCTTCGATATTTTTATATAAAGAACCATTTGCAGGCATTCGAAGAAAACCATCTTCACTTCTATTACATGCATGGTAATCCATAAACTGTGCTATGTTCCAACATCTAAATAGTCGTTGCAAGCGTGGAATTATGGCAATATAATGAAGAACCTTGTGATGCACCTTTTTTGTTAACTGATCAATTTGATATCTACTGATTTGACATTGTGGACAATTCGATTCAGATGCATATTGTCCATAACATATTATGTGATCATTGGGGCATGCATCAATAGCCTGATATTCCATTCCAATTTCTTTTAGAATGGCAGATAATTCTCGGTATGTTGGAGGTAACTTATTTGGTGATGGTAAGAAATATTCACCTATCAACCTACAACAACAATATACAAAAACAAAATCAATAATGAAAATTATATTAATCATTATAAATATTGCATCCTTAATTTAGACATAAATTGACACTGAAAATAAAATAAAATAAAATTTGAAAATTGCATAAAACTGTAAAATTACATTGCTTACCTTAGGATTTGTGTCATACATGTGTTTAACAAACCATTTTATACCTTCAAGTTTACCAACAACATTACAGTAGAGAGAACACTTTTTTTTGTGCCTTCATATAGGGATTTAGTGGCATTTTGAAGGATAGGTCTATCAAAAATATATTCATCATCATTGTCCTCATCACTGTCATCATTATCATCCTGCAAGTTTTCCTCCTCCGTGTTGACATCATAATCCATTGGAGCATTATAAATGTCTTGGATCAATCTATTTGTCCCATCATCATCAACTGTATTATTAATATCATCATTTTTCCGTAGGAATAACGTGATCACCATTATCCACACGATTAAGTTCATCTTGTTCTTCAATATTATCTCTATGAAAACATCTCTTGCTAGGCGACATCACATTCTTAGGAGGATTTTTCTTTAATAAAAACAATGGAAGCAATAAAACACAGTTAGAGTATATCACAAATATTATTTTGAAAGATAAATTAAAAAAAAAACAATTAATGCATAATACCCTTAAAGATCTATAAGAACTAATTACTTACCATGGGACAATATTCATTGCCCCCTTCAACGTGCCCATTCTCCCTACAATGTTTTTCAATTATTTTTAAAGGTAGACTTCTTCCATTAAAACCCCTGCATTCACAACAAGGGAAATAACATTTCCCATCACCATGAATAACCATGTGCCACTTTAACATAATAAGCTCTCTTTTCTCATTTGGAGTTGACATTGTAATTAGCTATTACAAAAAATCCACTGAAACATTATAAGTACAATATAAAAATCTATTCAAATAATTTGGTATATATTTAGATATTTGTAATGAAAATGATACAGCATGTTCAGAAAAAATAAGGGACAAAGAATGAAACCTAAAAGCATGAAACATTAATAAGAGGAGGTGGATCTATTGTCACCCAAAATCACACTATATAATATTTAGTCCCTAATAAAAATTAGGGTAGATTTAGGGATACACAAGAGTACCGATGCCCAATATCAACAAAAAAGGCACTGCTCTTCACTTCCAGTTGGTTCTTTTCCAACTCAAGGAGGAAACCCTAAATGTAAATTTACTAATGCAAGGATACTTAGATATTCAAGAAGTTCCATGAAATATAAGAACAAAATTATAGTGATTGTACTGAATCAATAATGTTTTTACTCTATCAAAAGTGGATAAACCATAAAATATTTCTAAGGAGTTAAAATAAACCATAAAATTTGATTTAAGGAGTGAAAATAAACCATAAAATATGATTTAAGGAGTGAAAATAAACCATAAAATAGTTTAATAGCACCAAATTACTAAATCACATAGAATTTTTTTAAGTACTGACCTTCAAAATCTCAACTATGTAGAGTCTGATGAATTCAATGTTTCTCTTCTTGAAAGAGAATTGAAATCAAGTTTTCATAAAAAACCAGAACACCATTGCATCAAAACACCCAAATGATTTTCAACTGTAGAAAATGATTGTCACAACTATAGCAAATTTGTCATAACTGAGATATATATAGGATTGATTTGTCGTAAATGACTGTTTGATTCTCACATGTGCCATTGTTGGTCGCTATAGCGACTAACTGGTGGTTGTTCACTCTACCGACCAACTTTCGTCGTTAAAATGACCAACTTGGAAGGTTGGTCACTAGAGCAACCAACATTTGGACTTAAAAAAAAAAAAGTATATTTAGTCCAAAAAAAGAAAAAAAAATACGACGAAATTTTAAGCCGTCGTAATATGTCGTCGTAATTTGCGCCCAATGTAGTAGTGTAAGTAGGCAAGGAAGAGGATGGAAAGGGTGAATGCATGTTTGGCATATCAATAGTAAAATGATTAGAGACCTAAGGCATGGACTGAGTGTCATAATTTTGCATACCATTATGAAAAGAGGACAGATTTGTCCCCGTGAAATGAGTGAACATCATGGAGAGGGTAGCGATAAAGGAGGGAGTCATAGGAACTCCACTATCCATGATAATGACAAATCAAGTCATGGTAAAACATCTTAAGGTCGACTAAAAATCAAATATGACACCAAAGTAAAATCAAAAGTCCAATATGCACACAAATAGGATAAAGTGGCTGAAAGGTCATCCCTCTCTAAAGTAGGTATGCGTCGCCCAAGAGGGGCCTAAGACTCCTCTGCTAAAGATCGAAGGTATCAAAATCAATTATAAGGGCCCTCATGGGCTTAACAACCAATCGATCAGATCCCATTGGAGAGGTAAACCTCCATAAAGGTTGTGTGTTGTCTGACCCTTATCTGACCCAAGGTACCTGCATAGTCACCCATGCAAGTAACCTATGTGGTACCTAAGTCAAGCAACTAAGAAACTATGGTATAACCAATGAACAAGTGAATAGTCATAAGTCAGGTTCACCGTATGGGTAGGGTAACAAAGTCTGAAACCTTGAAAGTATCACCTCTCATAGAGGTAAGGGTACTAACAAGATCCCCATAAATATATCTCATGCTAAGAAGGTATCGGGGAAATATCCCTTCAACCAACCTCATGTGACCTCGTTCTTAACTCTGGTGTAAGAGGAGCTTCTTGATATTATCGATTATACAATGGATTTCTCAACTCCCTTAGTTAGACACATATGTTGATTTAATATCCTTGGAGAAGTTTACTCACAAAATCCAATTCCAAGGCTCTAAATCCTAAGCTAGTTTGTGCACCCTAGAAAAAATAAAATTGTTACTAATCAATTTTAAATTATAGCATTACTTTTAGTGGCCTTGCTTATTCAAAAAAGTGAGGTCGTGAAACTGGTGATGTTATGAGTCAACAAGTAAAATAAATGAATATGAATACAATGAAAAGTCCTAACTTCAATTTTCAATAAATGATATGCTTTTCAAAATGAGATTCTCAATTCAGTTCTACAATTCTAAATAAAATGCAATCTTTCTTTACATGTACTAATATTAATGATAAAGACTCAAGAGATCAAAATGCCAATAATGTAAAATGCCTAGTATTTTTGTATTTTCAATATAAGAGAATGAAAACTGAAGGACTGAACAACATCTTGATATAAAAACTCTACTGAGTGTAAAAAAATACAAACCAAGTAGGATATCAAGAAGAAAAAAACCCATCCCAAGATGCAAGGAAAATCAAATGAAATGTATGATGAGAAAGGCAACACCCAAAAATTCAACCAAAGAAAGGTTTCTTGTCATTCCAAAGACACTTAAGAATCATAACAGGGACCTAAGAAGACTCAACAATCATAAAAACCTACCCAACAACCAAGAAACAAAGGGTGATGTACGCAACTGTTCAATGGAAAAGTGCGTATGTACACTTCTTGCAGAAGGAAATTACGCGTATATACGTGACTGTCAGGAAAAAACTCACGTATATGTGTCAAAACACAACCAGGCTAAGGAGAAGGACAAGAAACTCAGACTTAGAGTGAACAATAGGTTGTCAGGCAATCATACAACAAGAAACTCAATATAAACGAGAGAAATCTAAAGAGAAAAACACTCCAAACCCCGAGAAAGAAGATCATCTCCCCAGTATGGTCACCAATTTTGTTACGAGGAAAATCTCTCTATGGCTAGGGGTAAACCATAAAAGATAGAAATGACTACAGAAATCAACTCTAATCTCAAGTATGGTATAGAAAAAAATATGCTAGCAAGAAAAGATAAAATTCCTACCTCATCCAATCATTCGATGAAGTCCACCGTTGAGCACTCGACTCAAAGAAATACACCTGCAACTAGTTCTCAACAACCAAGAAACGCATGCATATGGTAATAATATATATTGATAGCACATTCAATAGCATAATCCATCAACATTCATACCAAATACTCCCATGGAATAACAACTCAAATATTCACAAGATATTAATTGGATGAGAAAAGAGTATTTCTATTAAAATGTAATCAACAAAAGTGAATGAATTACAAACTTTTGTGTCGAAACGGTTCGGAACCGAGAAGCTAAGTTCCTTCGAGCTGGGCCTCCACCACTTCAATCCTCCACCAAAGGAAAGATCATATAAGAGAGACAATGAGGTTCTCAAATAAGTAGGGAAGAGCTTGGGGGCTGAACAATTTGTTCAGACTTAAAGGACAAACGGATGTAGACTCAATATGAAGTGAATAATTTCTCCAGAGTAACTTTTCTCTCAAAGTTGAATTCTTCTCCTCTTTTCCATAACTCAGATTTGGCCCATTTGTATCATTCGAGTGGAACTGAAGGGACGATTCAAAACATTTCCAGTATATTGATGGCCAAGGATCATAGATCTTGTGACGTGACATGGAAACCTGACAACATTTTTTAATTTTGGGCACAAATCCTGATGTATGCAGGCTATAGTGGTGCAACCTACGTATACGCGTGCTGTACTATATGTAGGGCCCGTATATGTGGAAAAATAATGTTTTTAGCCTTGGGATTTGCATAAAGGGACTTCAAGTCTACATAGGGAAATGGAAAAAGGCCCTCTGTGCAAGTTTCCATAGGGTGAGGCAAATCTTGCTATAACACTTCTGGATCTGTTAAGCCGACATAAATTATGCATTTGATTATATCAAAAAGAGGCTTATTGGGATATTCTTGCATCAATTCGCTTCTAGCCTCTACAGAATGATTTCCTGCAATCACATAATATTTGTAGTCAAAACATTTTGATCTATCAATTGCTTCCCTTGTAGAAACTTCCATTGGGTCAACAAAAAATAGGTAGTCAACCACACATCCATATAGATTGTACCTAATCAATTATTTTAAATTGTGAATATGAAAGTGATGCGGTTTTCTAATTTGATATCTTTCTTTCCCTTATATGGGTTTATAAATTTGTTTCACATTCAAATGAAATGTGTGGCCATCATCAACTAAGTTCATTGTCCTCAATCTATTTCGAATGGAATTTTGTGCTGTTTTCATAATATCATCCTCTAGATCAACACCTGGTGTTGTTATTTCTATGCTACCTTTAGGAATTTCACTATAATACTATGAGCTAATGATCACTTCTTGAACATCATCATCAACATTTTATTTATTCCTCTTATTATTTAAATGGGTTTCATCTAAATCAATGATTTCTTCATAATCAATAGAAATGGAGTCATCATCGACCATCACTCTTTTGCATTTATCTTGTTTATTATTTTTGAGAGAATCACCGATAACCTCATTGGGACTAATCTCAACAAAATATTCATTTAGAGTTTCCTCATTTTCAAATGTAACTCTTTTAGGATTTGTAGAATGAGGACTTTTCTTTCTTCTTTCATGTTCTTCTCTATCTACTCTTGCAGCTTCAACTTCTATTACTTTTTGTTTCTTTTTCCTTCCTTCTTGTGTCTTTTCAATATGAAAAGCATTGATGACATCCATGATATTATTCTCTATAGAGTAAATCCTCACTAAAATATGTGAAATTCGTTCAACAAAATCCTGTAAAAATAAAATATAACATTTTCATGTTAAATAAAATTAAAAAATTACTATGATACTAAAATTAATAAACGACACAAAAATAAAAATAAGAAAACTTACATTGCCTTTCTCAATGTCATCAATGATGGATGAAAATAATTATGAAAAGCATTCATTCTTGTTATAATTGATCAATTTGAAACAATATCTAATCTTGATATAAGTTCTTCCTTGTTTGACGAGTGTATAAACAATATCTGTGGCTGGCACCAAACATGTATCTCATAACAAGCCAAGTGTCTAATAATTTCCTTGCACATGTTTTGATTCGAAACAACACAAATATATATCTAATCTCCATTGTTTCCTTGCTTGTAATTAACAAACTAATAATATTCCAGTTTGTTTTCACCTTCCGCGAATTTCCACTCTCTAACATTCTTCATTTCCCTTGACAATTAAGGTGTTATGCTGTCAATTTTTTTCCTATAATTCATGGAGGTTCCAGTTGCAATTTTGGATGCCATTATTGTAGGTCGTGATCTATATATATTCATCGATAATCTCTTTCCTGCCATTTTTCCTATAGGATAAAAAAAATTAGGCCTTTACATTATAATAAACTAAAAAAAAACATAGAATATAAGAACTAACTAAAAAAAAAAATTTAAAATTTTGACCCATGGATTTATTAGGCCGATGTCGGGACCAAGCCTTGGCATCCAGGGGCTAAGGTGATGCTCAACATCGGCCCAACCCATACATCCAAGCCCCAGAACTTGGTCGTGGGGGTTGGGGAAATGTCGGGGATCACCCCAACCCCCCACGGCCAACCCCCGAGCATTGCCTAGTAACCACCATTGACCAAAACTAAAAACATTTAAATAAAAAACGATAAAAAAACCATTTTGTTTTTACCAAAATATACCTAAATTTGTCTTTTTTTTCAAAAAAACTTAAGGATTTTGTTAAAATTGTTTTGAAAAAAGTCTCAATTTTTTTTAAAAGTTGTGATTTTTTTATAAAAAATTAGAAAACATCTAAAAAAATTTAGTGTTTTTATAATTTTTGCATCAAATATTCTTATGTGATTCAAAGATGATTTTATAATTGTTGTTTTGGTAAATAGTAAGAAATTAAAAAATAACTAACCTATGAAATGCTCGATTCTCCTCGAATGTGTTCTCGATGTTTCTCCCTTGTAGCTTGCTCCAAATCCTTTAACGAACACTACCCAAGATATCACACAATGTAAAAAGACAAAATAAGATTGTGTATATATAACACAGATGATACAAATTATTGTTAGTATAATGAATGTGAGATAAATAAAAATGAACAAGATTGTCTACATATATACTTAAAATTATATGGATCATTGTTATCTTTAATGAATGTGGGATGAATAAAAAAACTTGAGAAATATTGTAATTAACAAGTAAATAACGAAATAAAAGAGTAAAAGTTGTTTTTTATTTTTAAGGGAAAATAATAAAGGGAAAAAAATGGGGGGAAATTTTGGAGGGAAAAATTTGAGGGGGAAATTTTGGAGGGAATATTTTGGGGTGAAATTTTGGGGAATATTTTGAGGGGGCGAATTTT
>ML776842.1:623683-643785 GCA_009831015.1 Picea engelmannii
GTCATTGGGAGGGTGAGAATTTGTATCATTCTATGTTCTTAGTGAGAAGTGATGGCTTCGTCGGATAAAGGAGATTTTATTTCAGAGACATCAACAAATTGTTGACATACCTCTTCTGTTGGGAGTAACAAATGCATTGGGAATGCTTGTAATGCAAATGAGGCATCATATTTTTCATCTAGTTAGAAGTTTGATCATAGTGAAAGTAATGTTATTCAACATCTTCCTCAGGAAAGTCCTAAATTAGAGGACTTTGAAGGCACCGATGATGAAGAGAAGGAATATGATGGTGATCAATCTATTCAACAATTTAATAGTAATGAAAATAATCAAAATGTAGGTCGAAGTGGAGACTATGATCAACATTTAAATGATTTGGAGGAAAATTTTCCTCCAAGTGAGGAGCTTCAAGGTACCGATGAATATTTCCAAGGCACGAATGAATAATACCCTTAAATAATTCATTAAAGTGAATTTGGATTAATACCCATAAATAATTCCCCGCTTTGACCCCTCTTAGACACTCCTTTCTCTTGTGGAAATATCATCCCCCGTCTTTGTCCATATCCTCCATCGACCGACATCACATTTTATTAATTAAAATTCATAAAATACAATTCACATATTAATCTGTAACTTTCCTCAGCCTAGCTAAGGTCCAATATATGCGGAAATACTCATAAAATTAAAATTTTATGCTAACAAATTTCATGTAGCTTACTAGCTATGAATTACACACATATTTAAATACTATCTTTTACCATTAATTAGATGCATCTACAACATTATAAAAATGAAATGAATGTAGTTTAAATAACTCAACACAACAACATATAAATAATTCTCAAAAACAAAGTTAATACACAACAATTAAACTCATAATGCAACATTGAAATAAGATAAACACTTATATTTTACAAACGGTTGTGCAGCTAGTTGATTGGGATGGAATTTCCACCCAATCATAGAATTTTTATTCCATATATGAAAAACAAGTCACCCTTGAATTCGGGCTAGAAATCCATAAAATAGAGTGGTCTCTCACTATATACTCATAGCTCAGACAATCCCATAACCCGTTGGTATTCTCCTATAACTATCTTGATTTTCCACTAGCTCTCTTCCTCTCAACCTACCCAACCTAAGGAATTTACCCCTTCATTATTCTTAGTCCATTGAGCATCCCATTCATTTATCAGGGTCTCTTTGGCACATGTAAGCAATAATCTAACTACTGGGAAAATCAAGGGAGCTCACTGCTAGGAAAACTACCAGGAAAACAATATCAATCACTTGTTGTTACAATGAAACTCACACATGATTTCACTATTCAGGACTAACAACTTGGATCTTAAGTATTCTACTCCAAATATTCTCCACAATTCACCCTCCATGGTTTCTCTAGCTCCAAAGCTCCTATTCCTTGTTCTCTACCTATTGTTCATGTGAAACATGTATGTCTAAAAATTGATGTAACTACCCACATGAATTTCCTCTCATTTGGATTTCTTTCTTGAATTACAAACTTCTTCAAGATGATTATAATAAACCCCCATGCTCCCAATAAATATGGGATGTGATTTCTTACACCAACCCTCTTACATGCATTCAATGATTGGCTTTGGGAACACTCAACAAAAAAACTATAAGGTTCATATATCAATAGTAAATTTTAGGAAGTAGGTTGAATTAATAGACATGGATAATTCCCCCTTTGACACCTTCTCTTAGAAATTATCTTACACCCTCCCCTATCTTGTGGATTAATTCACCCTCAATATCTATCCATAGCCCCCGTAGTTGAAATCACATTTTATTATAAAAAATAAAAAATATAATTTGCATATACATCACTTGACCACAACCATACATTATATCTACATTAAGCATTAATTAAACTAGGGATTATAGTAGGGATGTTGTTGGAGGCAGGACAAAGGCCAAAGAGGAATATCATGGCATTTTTGGGAAATAAAGTGTGCACAAGAGAAGAAACATATGGAAGGAAACACAACATGCGCGCATGCAAGGAAGGAGTGCACAAGGAAAGAAACAACTGGAAGTTAGAACAACAAGCACGCATGGGAGGAAGACCTAATGATGATAGGGTTAGGGTTTTGGTAAGGTATTGTAAACGGATGAAGATCCCAAAATTTATAAATATAGATGTTTAGGCATCATGGTCAGTTTACTTCAAAGTAATATTATGCTATTGTAAGTTACGCATGTGTTGATGGAATATGTAATGTTTTGTTGTAAGACCTATTTTGTAAGTTGTTGAGCTAGAACATATGAGAGAAGTATTTCTTGAGGATGAGATCGCAGGCTGAGGAGCCTGGTGCGATCTAGTTCACTTTATATAGATCTTACCCATTAGGGGAGAATTGTAAGTGCACAACGTTGCATTGACATAACAACTATAATAAAAGAGATGAGAGCCAAATCTTTATGAATGTAGCCCAGGAGGGGGTGAACCATGGTAACATCTGTGTTATGTGATGAATGTTTTCACATCTTATTGTTTGAAGCAGTTATTATTATGTTGAATGAATGAGTTATTCTATTGCTTGTTGAGTTCTTTTGTGAAACTGAAGGAATAAGCCTATGGATTTATTGCATTAATCCTGAATAACAGTATGTTGCATTTACAAGTCATAATAATGGTTCAATATGTATCTCGCTTATCTCCCACTCAATCCTAGGCTGTAAACACCTGAGTATTACAACCACCCATTAAATCTATCTCGAGTGAGACTACACAACGCATTCTTTGTGTTGCGTTGCCTTTTGGTTTACCAAGAGGGCCGATATTTTTAGAGGATTTGTTGGAACTCCTAATAGACATGAACTGTGGGTCAATAAAATTAGACAGTATAGGAGAGAAGTAACCAACAAATGGTTCCGTTGTTGTTGGTAGGAACAAGAGAGGATTAAGTAGAGAAGATAACTCAAAGATCTGTCAGAAACATCTTAAGAAAAGGTTAGGGAAGAGACCAATGAGTCATTAGGAAGGAATGTTGAGGTCATGGAATCCCACAAAAGCAAAGATTGAAACTTGGCTAAGAACTAAGGAGCTAGATTTCACACAAAAAGACAATAGAAACCATAGACTAACACCTCACAAATATCTTGAGAAATACATGTTTACTTATTTATAGGAAGTCTTTTTCTGTGATTTTCCACATTTATTACAGGATTGGATACTAAGGTTGAAGGATAACCACAAAGAGAACCATATTCAACAGCTAGGACCCCAGTACATATTGAGCAACTTCAGTAGGCGAACAACAAGTTCACCTGCGCAATAGAATTTTGGCTTGATAGTATTGTGATAGGTTTTATCATAGAGTTTTCAGTAGACACAGTGAAGTCGTACAATGCAATGGAGAAAGAGTTTCTATGGGGACCTCAAGGAAGGTACATTTGATCACTCTATACTTAGATTAAGATATTTCTATATAAAAAAGGTGTAATGACAATGGAATCAAACAACTAAATTTCCCTATGTTCATGGGGGAGGTGGGGAAGCACTGACAGAAAGAGGATAAATGGAAGGAGGAAAGGATAAGGGAAATAAGGAAGAACCCTTGGACCCAATCATGATGGATGATGACCAGTTCCGGTGGATCTTGGAGACAACTATAAAGACGCATAACAAAGCACCCTACCAACACAAGGTGAATACCAAGAAGAGAGATATAGCCATGACGGAAGGCTTGGCGAGTGATGAGGAAGAGGTAGAGGATCTTCGGGCTATGGAGCAGATTGAGGAAATCTTGCACACAACATATGAGAGAAATATGAGAGAAATATGAGAGGTACACGAGTGTGAGGATAAGGCATCCATCCTATCCATATCAATGTCAATGTGGAACCCATAAACCCATGTGCGAATAATACACCAAGAAAAACACCACCATTTAGACAACCTAAGTTCAGAGGAAGTCCCATAGTAGGAAGTACATCTACACAAGGAGCAACAACTGGAGGAGCTAGTTTAGGAAGTAGTAGTCAGGTATCTACACTATGAGAAGGTAGTAGTTCAACATTCAGAATGGAAGGACATGATCCCACCATCAAGATACTTGAATTTCGAGGAGAAGCAGTAGAAGACCCTGAGAAACATTTGTTCATTTGTGAAAAGATCTGGAAAGAAAAATAGATCATTGATGAAGATAACAAACTTGTGCATCTAGCTATTATGCTAAGAGACCACGCACTACACTAGTACATGAGTTTAGCTGCAAACAACTCCCCTAGGATGACAAGGACACTGGCAGACATTAATAAGCTACCGATAAATGAGCTCCAGAATCTGAGATCAAAGGATCGATACATGAATGAGATGATCAAAATAAGACAGAAAATAAGAGAATCTGTATGGGAGATTGATAAGAGATTCAAGTGACTTAAGGGAAAGTTAAAATATCTCGTGATTGATATGTAGCATAGACACTTGTTTGCCAATTCACTACTCCCACACTTAAAATATCCATTGTGACAACAGAAGTTCCAGACACAGGCAGAGGCTCTATAGGAAGCCCTAAAACTAGAAGAAAACTAGTACCAACAAACAAGCCTAGCTATTGAAGAGTTGAAGGAGGACTTGAAGAAAGTAACGTTTTAGCTAAACCAAAATAAGAACAAAGACAAACGATAATTTGTTTGGTGTACCACATGCAGGAAGGAAAGACACCACAAGAACGAATGCCCAACATTCACATAGTATATGGCATTAGGAATGCCAAATCCACTACCAACAAGAGGATTGTGGTGCAAAATATGCAAGAAACCAGGTCATGACCCTTATCACTGCACGATGATGCAGAAATACCAGACAATCCCGAAGAGCTCATATTGCACCTTTTGCAGGTCAGTGGGCCACGATGACAAAGATTGCAGAACTATGGAGTTGATGCGGGAAATGAAATCAGATGCATATAGAGTGTTGGCCCTTGATCGAGTTTTGGGAGATCCTTAGTCAAGTTTGACCTAATTTTGGGACTTTGACAGGCTGTCAAAGACAGAGCACAAGACGAAGCAGAGATTGCAGGATCTCGACCCCCTTTTAGGCCTTTTTGGGTTTTGGGATTATGTAACGGGTATGGGAATGTCGGCCCATGGGTTTACCCATGTCTAGGCCCACTTTTTTAATGTATAAATAAGTAGCTAGGCAATGTAAATAACGGTGCTAGGTGCTAAGGGAGACAAGTTCGATCTGTGTGATCAAAAGTGCTAAGTGTTGAATAGAGATTTCTTTGGTGCATGTTGTATAGGACTTGTAGAGCTAAGTGAAAGTAGTTGTAAGAAGGCTTTGTGCTGCAACCTATCTTGGGGAAGGAGGACCTAGCCAAGTGTGAATATCTCCTGTCCTATGCGTAGTAGGGTTTTTGAGGTTCTCTGAATGTAACTGATTGACATAAGATAGTAGAAGAGAAGAAGAGTTGGTGGATGTAGCCCCAAGGTGGGGGTGAACCACGTACATGTTGTGTTTCTTTGCTTTGTGCGATGTGCTGATGTGTTTATTGCTCAGATCCTTGAATTAGATGAATGATAGATGTGTTAATGCTTTGTGCTTGATCTTATGAATGAATTTTAGATCTGACTTATGTACATGTGTTGAATGCTAAATATGGTAAGATCTGATCTTTTCTGTCATGATAAGTGTTGCTAAATGATAGATGTGAATAAATACTGCACTGTACTATAATTAGGGTTTGTCTGCACTATTACTAAGAACTGAATGTTGATAAGTATAACTATTGAGTGCTCTGTTAAGTGGTTAAAATCACAGATCTATGTCCCAGCTAAGGTTGCAGACATCTAAGTCCTGCAACCATCCCTTCCTCTACCTCGGGTGAGACTTCATCTGCTTAACCAGTGTTGTCGAAAGGGTTGGTAGTTAGGGTTTTGTTGGTGTGTTGTAGCATTGAACCCTAGGTCTACACCTGTGCCAAAAAATGGTTCCGTTGTTAGGACTCAAAACTGTGATTGCTGGGAACTGAGGAAGAAAAATATTTGTGTGAAGATCTGGCCTGGAATTGTGAAACCTCTGTGCATAGATATGTCACTCTAGTACGCAATACTCTACTTAGTTTGTAAGCTTTGTGCTAAAGAAAAGAATTCCTATCAGAAGAAAAGTGAGAATTTTTTATTAAAAGAGGTAAGATCTACAAGCTCTGTGCTCTGATAAAGGTAAGAATAGTGAAAATTTTTAGATCTGAAATCTTTGTGCACTGTAGAAGTAAGATAAGTGGAATTTTTTGTTTCTAAAGTATGGATCTAGGTATGTTTTATTAGAATTTTCCTATCTTGACAACTAGGGCACTGATAGATGAAAGAAGATTTGATATGAGTAGATCTGATAAGAATAGTGAAAGATATGTTATACCCATGCATAGAGAGAATGTTTGGACTAACAAATGGATGCAGGATCCTAGAAAGATTTTTTTGCAGGTTAGCCACCATGATCCTAGTGCGCAATACAGGAGAGGTTGGGGATCATTTAAGATAAAGAGAGGATTAACCCTTTGTTACAGTTGCAGAAGACTAGGCCATCTGGCTAAGGAATTCCCTGAAATAAGATATAGTTGTCTTTGTTGTAGAGCTATGGACCATAAAGTATTGGATTGCCCCAGAATGATATCCAAGATGGAAAGGATGAATATGAGACAAGAAGACAAAGAGAAAGGTCAAGCAATTGAGATTACGATAGAACCCCAGAAAGAATTAGAGAAAGTGTTGCTACAGATGAAAGAAACCTTGAATGACCACCGACATGTCATCTTATCGGAGATCTTCAAAGAAAAGGAATGCATAGAAGTAAGAATAGGAGACTTAGAAATTGAGTGTGTTCTAGATGAGGAAACAAAGGTGAATATCATGACTGAAAGAACTTGGGAAATTCTAGGAAATCCTGCTATGATTCCTTCATTGGGAGGAATAGGATTATTTAGAGGAAAGATGATAACCCTATGTGGAAGAATTACCCAGATCTCTATGAGTGCTCATGGAGCTTCAACAAAAGAAGAATTTGAAGTTGTTAAATTTATTGAGGGCAATGCTCAATTTACTATGTTGCTTGGAAAACCTTGGATTGAAAGAGACCAGTCCAGAAGGAAAGAAAAAGAAGTATTAGAGTAGAGGAAGCAAGAGTTAAAATATTTCATGACTAGGAAGATTGTGCACTTGATTAAAGAATAGGACAACAGATCGAAGCCATTTGAAACTAGAGAATTGGATGTCGAAGTTACAAGAATAACAAAGGAATCCTAAAACATTACAGTACCTATTCCAGATATAGATGAAGTATTACCCCTGATTTCTAGGAAAGAATCTCAACAACACGAAGTTACTCTGTCAAGAGGAGATAAGAATCAGAATGGAAAAAGGAATACTGAGACGAAACTCATTGGGAAAAAGGATAGAAGACTAAGTAAGAAGAGAGATAATATCAAGAAGGTATAGAAGGATCCAGAAGGAACTTCGCAGAAGGAAAATATGAAAAATTGGAACTTCGTCGGGATATCAAAGCAACATCACATGGAACTTCACCATGGCGAAGCAATATAGCCGTTGGGAATTGTATAATCATTAGACTGACAACCTGAATGGGAAGAAAAGAAATTATGGTTAGACATATCGCCACCAGACCGTTGGGACCGTGCACTAGCATAGAAGATCAAGGATACATATGGCGATGTGGAGAAGGGGACGCGAGGCTACAAGGTAGCCTCCATCTGGAATGACGCATTATGCCTAGCATGTCAGTTAATATTTGGAAAGATGGTATGAAAGAACAAACACATGTAGGTCACAGGATTTGTTGTTGACCTCCCGGGAAAGTGCGTAGAAGGTTTATAGATGAACTGGGTGAAGTACATGGTGAATCATCTAGAGCTAGACTAGTACGGAGCACAGGATCAAGGCTACAAGTTCCACTTTAGCTAGCTCCTGATCCTTATCACCTTTATTTCCTAGGAGATGACGGAAGGTGTGTCCTTCCGAGATATTGAACCTTTCGAGCCTCTTGCCGCGAAGTTCACTACCCTTTGGTATTCGAGTGATATGAAAAAATAGTAATAGTCAAACATTGTTTTTCATTCCTACTACCTTCAACAAAAGAGATCCATCGAAGTTGAGCCTCGCATGAATCTGAACACTTTACATAGATTCTGACCTTTGATGAAGTTCTGCGTACATCAGCATTTCATTTACATTACAATGCAATCCAATGAACATAAGGAGCAGTTGTAGTCATACTACAAGCTCAGAGAAGAGGATCTTGAGGAGATCAATAAGGATTGGTTCGCAGACCTCCTTATTCCAATAGACCCTGCAGAGATGTCTGACCCTAACAACCTAGAAACCGTGGATGATACACCCGGACCCAGTAAAAAGAAGAAGACTGAAGAGGTCCAAGACCTAAGTAGCGCCTTAGGGAATATTGCTTCCATATCACCTAAGCAAGGAGGTGATGACGACATAGAAGAGATTATGGACAGAGAAGATAAACAAAATAAAGGAGAAGTAACACCGTCGAGATATGAGACTGATCCCTTGAAGAAGAGGAAGGTTTCTCCCAAGAAACCCTCTTCATGGAAGAATTCCAGAGCCACCGTGACCAAGATGAAGACTGTGCTTACTGCTGATGATTTTGATTTCATCATCGTAACGCTAAATGACACCTTGCTATAAATCACAGAGAAGCAAGAAGCTAAGTAGGAGGAAATGTACGATAGAATCGAGGTCGAGCTTTGAGTAGTGTAACAGGATCTCCAGTCCAGTGACGCAGTATCCACTGTGCCCCTGGCATCAAGAGAACTAGAGTTGGGGGATGAGGCAGCCCAACTCCGCCAATTAGCTTATGCGGTCGAATCTCGTCTTCGTCGCGCACAAGAAGAAGCAGAACAAGCCACCTAGGACTTGAAGCAAGTGTACGACATACTCATAGAACAACGTAGAGTTAAAAAATAGGAGAAGGTTTCTCTTCAGGAAAAGTTTGAAGAAGAGAAAGTAGAGATGAAACAAGAAAAATAAGAGTTGCTTGCAGAGCAACTCGAAGTAAAGGAAGTTGTCAACAGAGCACTTCACTCTGTGATAGGCTTAGAGACACATGAAGAAGACCAGATTGAGCATCAAGTAGAGTATCTCGTAGAAGCCATCCAACAACTACAACAACGAATAGAAGATTTAGAGTTCTGCACTGTACCTGACACCCCGCAGGATGTAAGGGAACAAAGAGAAGCAATTGCCCAGAGCGCAGTTGAGAGAATAAAGGCTCTTTCCATGGAATACAAGAAACTGAGTGATCACAGTGCCCAGATGTATGAGAAACTCATGGATAATTTATAACTAAAGTCACTAGAGTCGTAGCTCAAGGAAGTGAAGTATGAAAAAGAGACAATACAGGCATAAAAACTTCATTCTTGCATTAAAACTCATCAATTAGCATTCAACATTTATTCATTACCCATTTCTGTGATTTATAACTAGTTAGATGTAGGAACATATCAACAAAATTGATCAACAATATCATCAACAAGTCATCATCACAATGAACACAAAGAACACAAGATGTATGTACAATTTTCTTTTTATTACGGACTACAATCCTTGGGGTTTATCAACAACAAGTGACTAGAGTACAAATCTACAAGAACACCAGCTCTATATGCAGGAATCAACTTACATTCTAAGCATCAACTGAGATGAGGCAACAATCCTCAACAAATATCAATCTGTTAATAGGTACGTGACTTGTCAGTAGTGCAACCCGCGTGTGCATGTGCCCTGGCTCACTACAGCCCACCTGTGAATCCGAACAGTGTATAATGCAACAAGCATATGCTTCTAAGAAACTAGGGTTTTTATTTTCTTCACATGCTCAGATCCTCTGCAATATACAATCACCTTCTCTTCTATATTTCACTGTCCAAACTGACCCATAACCAATCACAACACTGTTGGAAATTATTAAACTGACAACAAATGGCAAATATTTAACAGACAACGAATGCTTGTCATTGATGGAAAGTACAACAATGAAGATGGCATGAGTATAGGAAGTTTGTAATCAACAGGAAAAGAGAATATAAGTCCAGGAAGATCGAATGATCGAAGGCAACGCAACATTGATAGAATGATCGAAGGCCCGTAAAGTTCGAGAAGAATTTTTGATCGTTGGATCTCATTCAAAATTCCCAAAAGAACAAGGGCCATCAGATCAGAATATATACAAGAAGAGTGCTAAAGAGGAGGACAGATCTCAGATGTTAGATCCAAGTGCAGGACCCGACCATTATTGGATAAAGGAGAACCTGCACGCCTTTTAAAGTATAACAAGGAGAAGTGGGTGCACAAAACACAGAAATCCTGACAACCATCCATCTCAGGGGGTTATGTGGACCATTGATTCGACTCCCTTTCAAAGTTTTGTGGATTGGGAGTTGGAGGCATCAAGAACATTCACTTGAAGAATTGCGAAATCGCGATATGCGAAATCGCAATTTAATCGAAGCCATTGAATCAAGATCATATATGGACCATTGATTCGACCCCATGTGGGAGTTTCGTGAATCGGGATTTTCAAGTGACAAAAACACTGGACATCAAGGATGTCAAAATCAAGATATGAAAAATCACGATTTAATCACAGTTGTTGAATATAGATCAGATCTGGAGCGTTGATCTAACTCCATATCGGAGTTTCGTGAATCGCGACATGGAGAGGCAAAGAACCCAATGCAACAAGAATGTTGAAATCATGAAATCTCAATTCAATCATAGCCATTGAATCAAGATCACATCTGGACCATCGAATCATAGGACATGTGGCAAGTGATCAAAATTTTGCTGACTTGGGGTCAACGGAGCATAGTGTCAAAAATCACGAAATGAGAAATCGCGAAAGCACTTCTTGCATAGGCGCTTTGTTATGACTATATTCATATTGGGGAAGGAGCTAGTACAGAAAAGTTATGTATCGGAACTTCAGAGATCGAAAAATGAAGTGTCGAGACACTCAGCACAGGATTGCCCAAATGCCGAAACCTGATCTAAAGGAAATGAATGCAAGATCTCATGAAGCCAATTCAACAGTGCAGGTGAACTTGGAATATGATCGGAAGGTTATTGTTCTCTCTCACAGTTAACCCCTCAATTACGAATCTGTTAGTGAAACGGATTCATGATTGTGAATCTGTTGGCATTTTAGTTGCTCAGACAATTGTCTTTCTTTTGCCTAAGGAAATGCGAAGTGCAACCACCGTGGAGACGTGTATAAAAGAAAATGAGACAGACTGTGGATGGTTGGTTGTTCTGTATGAGAAAAGAATAAAACTGTAAGAAAGGGAAAATCAGAAGGTGTAGAGTGAGATGGAGAATATGCATAGCGTGAGATGAAACTTAGAGAAGAGTAAAAGATGATGAAGAGAATTTGAAGCAGAGAAGAATGACAGAATGAGTTAATGCAGAGCAGACCTGTTGAACAGACAGAGGAAGAGAAGAACAGAAGAATAGTTTGTAGAAGACCAGTTTTATAGAACAAAGAAAGATTGGTAAGAATTGATTTAACTGTATAATTGACTGCTTATTTATTCATTTAATATTTTAGGGAGGTTGGGAGGTGCTCGGGAGGACTTTTGTCCTTAGAAGTTCAAGTGGGAGCTTGAACACAGGAAGTTGTAGCTTCCATCTGATTGCAGCCAGAGAAACTAGGGTGGCAGGGTGGTGCAAGGTAGAAAAAGTGTTCTCTGTTATACAGGTTGGAGCTTGTGTAACTAGGAGTTTGTGCTTCCATCCAGTTGGTGCTGGAATGATGCAGGAGCATCGCTCCATGTTATCTAGCCACGCCAGTGAATTCAAATCGCACGCTAAAAAAGAGGTGCAATCCCCATTTAAATTTGAAATAAAAGTAATTAAATGTCTTAGGATGGTGAGCCATGGAAGCCGTGCCTTTGTGCAGGCATTAGATAAGATCAACTTTAATGCTAGATCGACTGAGATCTAGATCCAATTTTGGACTAGACAACCATTGAATGTAATTTATTAGAGTAGGTGAACCTGGAGGGAAGCGTTCAATGAGCACCTCAGGTAAAAGATTTTTTTAGATCTCATTTTTAGAGTGAGTGAAGAGAGATGAGAAGAGTAGAGAGAGCCAGAGAGAGCTCAGGAACACATTATAATTACAGGCATTTTCCATTTGTTAATATAAATCGAGCAGTTTTTCCTGCATTATTTTGTCTTATATGCATGTCTGTGTGTGTTCTTTATATATGCTGTGAATATATGTTATGTGGATGCATTCTGCAAGAGTGTGTTTGATTTCAGGGTGAAGGTCTTTGAGGCTTCATACAAGGAGGGTGTGACAGAACATTGAGAGTTCTGAGAGCCATGCACAGGGGATACACTTCTGATCTCTGCGGAGTCAGACAAAGATGTTCTCAAGGCACATAAGCTGAAGTCATCAACTCAGGAAGAAGACCTGTGAGGTTGCCGAACACCTCAGGAGGCAAGGCTGTGTAGCTGAGACACAGTTGTAGGAAAAATCTCTGAGGAGTTCTGTAGAGCTCTACCAAGTGGGCATTGAGCATGTGTACAAGAGTGCACAAAGGAAGAAACTCTGCGGAGAGCTAAAGATAGAAGACCAGAACCATTGAGGATTCTATGAGAAGCTCTACTAGGAGGGCACTGAGTAGGTGCAAAGAGTGCATAGAGGGAACCCAGAACTACTGAACGTTCTGTGGAGACGATACTCTGCCAGGAGGGTGTCAAGGAAGCGTGCAGATAGGCACCGAAGAGGAGAGAAGTCTTTGAGTTCTGTGTTGTGAAGGGAGAGTCCACTGAAGGGCCTCCACTAGGTTGCTGAATACCCAAAAGTACTCAAGAAGAGGCTTGAGCAGAAGGATAGCCAGGAGGGCATCCATTTCATTCTCCATTTGCGAGAGAAGAAGGACAAAATCCCCTGAGGGATATGAGTGTTTGAGAAAGCTCAGAAGAGATAGCACTGTGGGTGCGCAAAGACTCTGTAGGAGTGCAGATGTCGAAATACTCTAAGGATTCGAGAGTAAGAACTCAGGAGGAGTCAACGTGTTTATACGCATGGTGAAATTCAAGGTTCGCGAGCTCGTTGGAGAAGGAAGCCAATACAGAGGCCTTGGAGAAATCAGAATTCTTCCAAGTGCTGAGGAGAAAGTGCAGGAGCTTAGGAGGGGCAACACCAGCTATGTGATCGATAGGAGAGAAGAGATCTGGGCCGTTAAAGGTTCGCATCCAGGAATGCGTTAGGAGTAGGTGAGCGGGAATCTTAGGGAGGAGCATAGTAGTTGTTGGATCGACCGATAGAACCTGGGCCGTTGTTATTCGAGTCGAGGAATCAGCTAGAGGAGCATGCACAGAGGAAGACAGATGTGGGATGTTAGATCTGAGAAGAGATCCTGACAGCCGTCGGATATGCGGATGTTACGCGGAGGGTAAGTCCTCGTGGATAGGAGGAGAAATCCCAATGAGAGGCACCAGGCATCGGGACTTCCAAGTCTCGAATTAGTGACAGGATCTAGACCAACCATTGGAGAGGATGGGTGGCGGAGATTGAGAGATCTCGTGAAATCTGGAGTTCACAGGGTGAGAGACCAAGTATTGGGTACTCTAAGTCACGAGGACGTGAGAAGCGAGAAGGAGGATAACCATTGGATCTAGATCATAGGAGGATCGTTGGATCTACGAGTGGGACCGTGTATCGGGGCCTCGCAAGAGAAGAATCGAGGATTTGGTCATGGGGATTTCGAGACCATGAGAATAGATATCCTGACAGCTGGAGGACTCTGTGGGCCATAGCGAAGCCGGTGAGTGAAATACAGGTGGCACGAATCCCTCGGGATCTCGCCGCAAGAAGTCCTGAAGTATTGGCATTAGGATTTGCGAGTCGCGAAGTGCCGAGAGTCGAGGTTCGTGTGGATGTGCGTGGCAGAGCATAAGGTGGGACCCACATGGCCGACGGGTGGACACGTGCTGCCTAGAGATAGAAGTCAACATACCGTTGAATTCTTGCATCTCGGGGATTCGTGGAATAGGAGGGTGAAAGCTCGACGGTTCAATCTGCAAGGTGGCGAGGTTGCGAGTAGTGAAATCCGTCGAGGGAGGAGTCAGCTCAGTGTTGACCTATCATGTCTTAGAGGATCGCAACGGGAGGCACAAGAGTTCGACTCACAAACTCACGAAGGTGCGAGTTGTGAGAGGCACTAACATTTAAGCCTACCCCACGGTTGCATGTGGTGGGGCACTAATAAGGGAAGGAGCTATACCAGTATCGCCAGGTCGGGTATCGCAAGACTAGAAAGGAAGAGTTGGGGCTTTGAGTCATGAACTCACGAGATAGCGAGATTTAGCTGATCTCCTGGTGGTAAAGGGGAGACCTCAGAGAAAGATTGTTGTGGGTGCAGATTTCCCGATAGGGAAATAGAAGGACCTTGGAGTTCTTCAGGTGAAAAGGAAGAAGATTCTATGAGAGCGGACGTGCCTGGGTGGCACGCCCCTGCGTCAAGTGGTATCAGAGCCTCAACTTCATCTGTATATTTCAGATGAAGTGAGAAGGAAAGAGGAAGACAGAGTTGTTGGAGGACTCTGTGACGATTGTTTGCAGGTAGGTAGCAGTCGAGAAGACAGTCAGGGAGACTGTGAGATGATGAAGCTGAGCACTCAGGATTTCAGGAGTGATAGTAGCAGGTTTTCTCGGGAGGTAGATAGGGACAGCAATATGGCTACTGAAGGTCATAGAAAGAAGAGCAAGGCAGAAAAGCTGGCCGAATGGGATAAAGAAAAGACTAGAGATCTCTATGAATTAAAAGCATACATAGAGAAGCTCGAACTGCGGATGAGGCATGATAAGAAAGCCAAGCAGAGATGGGTTTATGAATGGCCCATGAGGAAGGTGAAAGCAAAGTGGCCAGTCAGAGAACTGATGGTCATGGGATAGCACAGGATGTTAAAGGAATGGTTGAGGTATGCTGAAAACCTCAAGGCCACAGAGGAAGGGATGATTGATCACTGTGAGCTAGAGACTGGGAGAGGTCTTGATGATGAAGGATTTGAATTGGAGTCATCTGAGGATCTCAAGGACTGCCAGGAGGGAAGAGAAGAAATTCCAGTTTGCCAGGAGGGCAATGAGCTGAGGTTGCTGCGGGATCTCACGGGCTGTCAGGAGGACAGTCGAGGAATTTCAAATTGCCAGGAGGGCAATGATGAGAGATCACTGCAGGATCTCAAAGACTGCCAGGAGGGTAGTGGAAGCATCTTGGACTGCCAGGTGGGTAGAGATGAACACTTGAGGCTGTCTGAAAGTCTCATGGACTCGGAGGAGAGTTCAATTCAGCAAGGAGTGCTGATGAAGATGGGATCAGTTGATCTCATAGTCTGCCAGGGAAGCAGCAGAAGCATCCCACATTTCCAGGTGGGCAGAGATGAGCAGATGAGATTGTATGAAGGTCTCATAAACTCAGAAATGATTTGGAATTGACCAGGGGAGCTGACAGAGCTAGTGAGATCAAAGGTGAATTTGGATCAACGGGTGCAGTTGATAGAGGTGGAGGATCAGGATGATCTTCTGATGATTGGGGGAATTAGAGTATTCCTACCATGTGCCCAGGAGGAGGTAGAAAGTTGTGTTGCAGGTGAAGCAACAACAGAAGAATAGTCCCAGCTGGAGATGACTGTCGAAGAAGAGAAATTTTAGCGGACTTTGGGAGTTTCCCAAGAAGAAGAAGCGGAAGAAGAGAATGAGCATTTCGAGGAATGGCTCAATGAATTTAGCCAAGAAGTTGAGGAAGCTGCAACACTGAAGCTGACAGCAGAAGAAAAAGCAGAAGCGGAAGTAGAAAATGAGTGTTCTAAGGAACAACTCAATAGTTTCAGCCAGCGAGCTGAGAGCACTGTAGCATTGGAGCTAGCAGCAAAGGAAGCCAAGGAGCAGGCAGGCAGATTTATCACTCCATGGGAGATGGAGCTAGAGATACTGGAGGATTGGTTGAACAATCGAGGGCCAGCAAAAGAACTGGCAGAATTTGAGCTGTCAGAGAAGAGGATGACTGAGCAACAAGTCAGTCAAGAAGAGACTGCAGAACTGAAGCCTGCAGCAGAGTGGCAACTTGAGGCCACAGATGAAGATGAAGAAGATGGCATGGGAGATCATGATGATCTGCCCAATGGCTAAAAATATTTGCAGCTGAGGAGACTGCAACAATAGGACCAGCCGCTGAAGCAACTGGATGAGGTGATAGAGGACATCAGAAAGCTGATGTTGAGATCAGTAGAAACTGCCAGTGAGGAGAGGCTGAGAAGAAGAGCAACAACAGTAGCAGCATGGAAACAACAGTAGCAGCAGCAGAATGGAGCAGATGGGAAACTCCAGATATTTGTTTGGGATCTAGGAGGATTTCCAAACCCTCAGAGGGGAAGCGCATGAGCAGGAGCTCATGATTTTTGCAGCTGTGGAGTATGATGCAGGAGCATCACTCCATGTCAGCCAGCTAGCCAACCAGCCACGCCAACAAATTCAAATTGCACGCTAAAAGAGAGGTGTAGTCCCCATTTAAATTTGAAATGAATGTAATTAAATGTCTTAGGCTGGTGAGCCATGGAAGTCGTGCCTTTGTGTAGGAATTAGATAAGATCAGCTTTAATGCTAGATCGACTTAGATCTAGATCCGATTCTGGACTAGACAGCCATTGAATGTAATTTATTAGAGTAGGCGAACCTGGAGGGAAGCGCTCGATGAGCACCTCAGGTAAAAGAGATTTTTAGATATCATTTTTAGAGTGAGTGAAGAGAGATGAGTAGAGTAGAGAGAGCCAGACAGAGCTCAGGAACACATTGTAATTACAGGCATTTTCCATTTGTTAATATAACCAAGCAGTTTTTCCTGCATTATTCTGTCTTATATGCATGTCTGTGTGTGTTCTTCATATATGCTGTGAATATATGTTATGTGGATGCATTCTGTAGGAGTGTGTTTGATTTCAGGGTGAAGGTCTTTGAGGCTTCATACTAGGAGGGTGTGACAAAACGCTGAGAGTTCTGAGAGCCGTGCACAGGGGATGCACTTCTGATCTCTGCAGAGTCAGGCAAAGACATGCTCAAGGCACATAAACTGAAGTCATCAACTCAGGAAGAAGACCTATGAGGTTGTTGAACACCTCAGGAGGCAAGGCTGTGTAGCTGAGACACAGTTGCAGGCATGATCTCTGAGGAGTTCTGTAGAGCTCTGCCAAGTGGGCATTGAGCGTGTGTAAAGGAGTGCACAAAGGAAGGAAATCTGCGGAGAGCTGAAGATAGAATACCAGAACCACTGAGGATTTTGTGAGAAGCTCTACCAGGAGGGCACTAAGCAGGTGAAAAGAGTGCACAGAGGGAACCCAGAACTACTGAACGTTCTGTGGAGAAGCTACTCTGCCAGGAGGGCGTCGAGGAAGCGTGCAGATAGGCACCGAAGAGGAGAGAACTCTTTGAGTTCTTTGTTGTAAAGGGATAGTCCATTGAAGGGCCTCCACTGGGTTGCTGAATACCCAGAAGTACTCAAGAAGAGGCTTGAGTAGAAGGATAGCCAGGAGGGCATCCATTTCATTCTCCATTTGTGGGAGAAGAAGTACAAAATCCCCCAAGGGGTCTGAGTGTTTGAGAAAGCTCAGAAGAGATAGCACTCTGGGTGCGCAAAGACTCTGCAGGAGCACATACGTCGAAATACTCTAAGGATTCGAGAGTAAGAACTCAGGAGGAGTCAACGTGTTTATAAGCGTGGTGAAATTCAAGGTTCGGGAGCTCGTTGGAGAAGGAAGCCAATACAGAGGCCTTGGAGAAATTAGAATTCTTCCAAGTGCTGAGGAGAAAGTGCAGGAGCTCAGGAGGGGCAGCACCAACTGTCTAATCGACATGAGAGAAGAGATCTGGGCCGTCAAAGGTTCACGTCCAGGAAGGCATTAGGAGTAGGCACATGGGAAGCTCAGGGAGGAGCATAGCAGTTGTCGGATCGACCGATAGAACCTGGGCCGTTGTTCTTCGAGTCCAGGAATCAGCCAGAGGAGCGTGCACAGAGGAAGACAGATATGGGATGTTAGATCTGAGCAGAGATCCCGACAGCCATCGGATCTGCGGAAGTTACGCAGAGGGTAAGTCCTCGTGGATAGGAGGAGAAATATCGACGAGAGGCACCAGGCATCGGGACTTGCAGGTCTCGAATTAGCGACAGGATCTGGACCGACTGTTGGAGAGGACACGTGGCAGAGATCGAGAGATCTCGTGAACTCGGGAGTTCGCAGGGTGTGAGACCAAGTATTGGGTACTCTAAGTCACGAGGACGAGAGAAGCGAGAAGGAGGATAACTATTGGATCCAGATCATAGGAGGACCGTTGGGTCTGTGAGTGGGACCATGTATCAGGGCCTTGCAAGAGAAGACTCGAGGATTTGGTCATGGGGATTGTGAGACCGTGAGAAGCGATATCCTGACAGCTGGAGGACTCTATGGGCCATAGCGAAGTCGGTGAGTGAAATACAGGTGGCATGAATCCCTCAGGATCTCGCCGTGAGAAGTCCTGAAGTATTGGCGTTAGGATTCGTGAGTTGCAAAGTGCCGAGAGCCAAGGTTCGTGTGGACGTGCATGGCAGAGCATAAGGTGGGACCCGCATGGCCGACGGGTGGACATGTGCTACCTAGAGATAGAAGTCAACATACCGTTGAATTCTCGCATCTCGGGGATTCGAAGAATAGGAGGGTGAAAGCTCGACGGTTCAATCTGTGAGGTGGCAAGGTTGTGAGTAGTGAAATCCATTGAGGGAGGATTCAGCTCAGCGTTGACCTATCGCGTCTCAGAGGATCGCAATGGGAGGCACAAGAGTTTGACTCACAAACTCACGAAGGTGTGAGTTGCAAGAGGTGCTAACATTTAAGCCTAGCCCATGGTTGCATGTGGTGGGGCACTAATAAGGGAAGGAGCTATACCCGTATCACCAGGTCGGGTATCGCAAGACTAGAAAGGAAGAGTTGGGGGCTTTCAGTCACGAACTCGCGAGATAGAAAGATTTAGCTGATCTCCCGGTGGTAAAGGGGAGACCTCGGAGAAAGATTGTTGTGGGTGCAGATTTCCCGATAGGGAAATAGAAGGACCTTGGAGTTCTTTGGGCGAGAAGGAAGAAGATCCTATGAGAGCGAACGTGCCTGGGTGGCACACCCCTACATCATGGAATATATAGGGAGTTGGTGCTTCCTTCTAGTGGGTGCTAGAGAAACCAGGGAGTTGGTGCTTCCTTCTAGTGGGTGCTAGAGAAACCAGAGAGTTGGTGCTCTCAAACAAGTTGCAGCTTGTAAAAACAGAGGCAACAGCCTCACATTGAGTTGGTTCTCAATTAAATATGATGTACATAACTTAAAAGACTGCCTATCATTTTCAAGAAGAAGAGGTTTTCTCCCTTTATGGGTTTCCTCGTGAAAATCTATCTATGTGTATACCTTATGTGTGATTGATGCTTTTTACTTTTACTGTCCATATGTTGTATAATGTTGATGATCACTTGAAGAAATATTAAGAATGTTTTAACAGACTTATAATTGTTTAAGCTCAAAGACAACTGATCCACCCCCCCCTCTCAGTTGTATTAGTTATTTCAACAATTGGTATCAGAGTAGGTTCCTTTTATTCAAAGGTAAATATGTAAGATTAAACATGACAAGTCATGAAGGCACTTCAACCTCTAAGCCCCCTCTGTTTGATGGAACAAATTTTGCCTTCTGGAAGATTAGAATGAGAACATATTTAATGGCCTTGGGTGTTGATGTTTGGGATGTAGTAGAGACTGTAAATACAAAGCCTGTTGTTCTAACCTCCAAGGATGATAAGTTAGATTTTAGTTTTAATTCTAAGGGGATGAATGCTATCTTGAATGGACTTGCTAAAGCTGAGTTTGTAAAGGTGATGCATCTTGATACTATCAAAGCAATGTGGGATAAACTTATTAATAGTTATGAAGGAAATGAGAAAGTAAAAGATGCCAAACTTCAAACATACAGATTGAAATTTGAACAACTAAAGATGAATGAAGATGAAACAATTAACA
>ML776842.1:657927-747806 GCA_009831015.1 Picea engelmannii
GCTGAAGAAGATAAGGTGAGGAGGTTAGGATGATCCCACTAAATCATGAAAGCGAGTAAGATCCAAAACATTCGGATGCCACCTCACCATAGAAGCTTCCCCTTCTAGAAGATTCGAGAAATCGCTTATTTTTCCCACGTGCTAGAATGTTCGCACCCTAGCTATATAGAAACCTGCGAACTGTTCACACCCTGGCTATAGTGCAACCTGCGAGAATTTGACATTCTCGCACCCTGCCTATATAGAAACCTGCGAACTTCCCTTTTTATAAGGTTTTTGCATAGGAAAATGCCATTTCTTTTCTCAGGAAAAGTTCTTCTTCCTTCTCTCTTCAGGAACTCAGGCCACTGTGACCCCTCTAAAGGCAATAGATAGGTTTACATCATTAGCGATCATAGGGATGACGAAAATAATGTGTAACAACAAGGGAGAACAAGTGTTCTTTGTTATATAGGTTGGACCCTGTGTAACTGGGAGTTGATGCTTCCATCCAGTTGGTGCTGGAACATATAGGGAGTTGGTGCTTCCTTCTAGTGGGTGCTAGAGAAACCAGGGAGTTGGTGCTTCCTTCTAGTGGGTGCTAGAGAAACCAGAGAGTTGGTGCTCTCAAACAAGTTGAAGCTTGTAAAAACAAAGGTAGCAACCTCACATTGAGTTGGTGCTCAATTAAATATGATGTACAGAACTTAAAAGACTGCCTATCATTTCGAAGAAGAAGAGGTTTTCTCCCTTTATGGGTTTCCTCGTGAAAATTTGTCTCTGTGTATACCTTATGTGTGATTGATGCTTTTTACTTTTACTGTCCATATGTTATAATGTTGATGATCATTTGAAGAAAGATTAATAATGTTTTAACATACTTATAATTGTTTAAGCTCAAAGACAACTAATTCACCCCTCCTCTCAGTTGTATTAGTAATTTTAACAAACACATCTAAGCTCTCCAATAGATTTCTCATGCTCCACAACAAATCAATATTAATTTTATCTCAATCATGTATAAATAACTAGTATACCATAGAAATCATGTCACTATTGAATCACAAGAGTGTTGCTCACTCCATCAACCAAATCAACCAAACTGAGCCACATCATAAAAGCCATACCAAGAATTCCCTAAGCATTCACGACACATCAAACAATAGTATCCATCAAGACAATAATGTAACCATACCAATGTCTTAGTGATAGATCTGAGGCCATAGAATGAAGATCTGGAACTTGCCTCATCATCCAAGAGCTTGGCACCAGCTCAAAAAAAAATCTCCATGATTTTATGCACTCCACACTCCCTGTACACAGTCAGCCTGCATGTACACTCACCCTATACACAACTATCCCACGTGTACATGCACCCTATACACAGACAACCAACATGGACATCCGAAAATAGGGTTTTCTGTGAATCCGAGACTTTTTTCGTACCTCCGACATTGCCGAAACTTTGATGTGTCCATGAGATCCTCCTCTCGATCTCTTCCTCATAATAGATCTTCAATCATGCTTAAGAGATCCATACCAATAAGATGCTCTCACAAGAGGTTCTCCATCAATACTCCAAAAGATATTACCAAGAAGCTTTCCATTGATCCACAAAAAGGATTCTCACCAAATATTCTTTTTACAAGAGATCCTAGCTTCTTATTTATACTTTCATCTTCTAGGTCACTTAACCCATTTTAGGTTAACCCATTTCTAGGTCACTTAACCTATTTTCCTTATTTTAGGGTTAACCACTTTCCATGAATAGAAAGTTATCCAATACTTTATCATTTAAATATTCCTTCTTGATTTTGTCACTTCATTTTATCATTTAAATAATCTTTCTTGATTTTGTCACTTTACTTTATCATTTAAATAATGATTTCTTCTTTTCAAGAACTTTTACTTCTTTGACCTTGGGGGCTTCAAGCCTTTATATGTGGGTCCTCCAACTTTACAAGTCCATAACTCTCAAAACGTGAGGAGTTATGTGACATTCCACATACCACCAGAAATGGAATGACAAGCACTATCCATCTAGGATAGTTTCACCAAAAACTTCATTGATCTTCATCTCATTATTCCACATACAATCATGGGTCCTCCAACCATTCTCCTAGGATAAATAAATCCGTAAAGCATCTTCCCGTGAGGGATTTCACCATAAGGGGACTACTTTGGAGTGCATCCATTTGTGCAGCTTATCAACCATGATAAGACAATAATGATTCATCTTTGCATCAATTCACCACTGCATCATATGTATCAACTATGCATCATGTATCAATGACAACTCATTGATCCATCTTCATCAATGCATCATATCAATGATCCATCTTTATCAATTGGTTTCCACTTGGAAATCTATCATTCTCATCAAGGGCATCATATCAATGATCCATCTTTATCAATTGGTTTCCACTTGGACATATATCATTCTCATCAAGGGCATCATATCAATGATCCATCTTTATAAATTGGTTTCCACTTGGACATATATCATTCTCATCAATGCATATTCATTGTTCATCAATCATCAATCAATCAATTACTTGACATTAATCAAACCAAACCATTTACATCAATGACATATGATCCAACAATCTCCCAAATAATCAAACCATTGACATCAATGACAACATGATCCAACACTTTGTGTTTGATCTTATGAATGAATGTTAGATATGACTTATGTACATGTGTTGAATGTTGAAAATGGTAAGATCTAATCTTTTCTGTCATGATAAGTGTTGCTAAATGCTATATGTGAATGAATACTGCATTGTACTATAATTAGGGTTTGTCTACGCTATTACTAATAACTGAATGTTGATAAGTATAACTACTGAGTGCTTTGTTAAGTGATTAAAATCACATATCTGTGTCCTAGATAAGTTTGAAGACATCTGAGTTCTGCGACCACCCCTACCTCTACCTCGGGTGAGACTTTATCTTCTTCGCAGGTGTTGCCGAAAGGGCCGGTAGTTAGGGTTTTTTTGGTGCGTTGTTGTAGCGTTGAACCCTAGGTCTGCCCTTGTGCCAACATAGAGTGTAGGCATAAATAATTACTAGGAAATTTTTACCACAGTTTAATCAATGTCCAACTCCATACAAAACTGCGCAACGACAATATAATACTACGCAACAACCATATAATAATGCACAACTATAATACAACACATCACAACCACAGTACAATACTGCACAGTTTAATCAAGAACCTCAGTATAATGCACCAAGAGGATATTGAACAGGCTACAGAGGTGGAGGATGAGCCCGAGGAGGTTTCAGATGAGGTAGAGGACTAGTGGTGTGTCACAATTGCCAACAACCAGAACATTACTCAAGGGAATGTCCACTTCCACTAGCAACTTGTATGTATTGTCATGCATCAGACCATTATATAGAAGAATGTCCAACACTACTAGTAAAGATTCAGTAAAAGAGGGATCAGAACAACCAAAATGTTCAGTGGATTTTCGTCGAAGCAAGGGATGAAGGACAGAACATTAATATAGTTACTTGTGGAGGAGAGAAAACAGGGGATGACATTGTTCGACAAGTGCCAGCATAGAATCAATGGGTGAAAAAGAACATCGAACCAAGGTAGTAGTTCAACACACAGAAGGAAAAGGAGATATTTAAGCAAGCCCGACAAGAATTTCAGAAGGAAGATATTGCAATGACTTCAACTATGCAACAAAGCAAGGAAACACCTGAATACAAAATGCCTCCAATATTGGATCATACCAGCAAAATACATTCCATGGGCCAAGTGAGTACAATCAAAGGATTTTTGCAATCATGTGTAAAGGTATTAAGTGATCCATCATCTGTGAAAATCTTGCAAAACGTACTAGAAAAATGTATCCTTGAGATGAAAGAAAATATAGAACCAAAAATTGTCAATCACCTACACACAATAAGAAGAACAAGTAGGGAATTTAGACTGAATTCCAACATTGGAGATTTCAATATGGGAGACATTATACTAGACCTAGGATCTGAAGTTAATGTACTACCAAAGAAGACATGGAAATGCATGGGATATCCCACATTAGGATATTCACTTGTTCAATTGAAACTGGCGAACCAACACAAAGTCCTACCGATAGGCAGACTAAAAGGAGTAACAATAGACCTAGATGGAGTGCGCACTAAAGAAGATTTTGAAGTCATTGAAATAGTGGACGACATGACACCTTACCCAACATTGCTTGGTCTGGATTGGGTGTTTGACAACCAGGCCATAATCAAATTAAAAACCAAAAAAATGACATTTGATTCAGGAGAATACAGGTTCATCGTGCCATTACCCATCATAAGGAGAGAGGTTCGTAGAACCTACTTGTTTGGACCTAGAGGAAATCGTCCAGTTGTACAGAAAAAACTGTGCGCGATGAGGATTATGTAAACCCAACTGCAGACGAGATACTAAGTTGGTGGAGCATCACTTCCTGTGCAAAAGATTCAAATACCAATTTAGATAACTGGAAATAAAGGCTACATGAAGTATCTACGAGGATATGTGCACGAATAGATTGCGTCGTAAGATGTGTAGGCATATAAATCAGAGAACCACCCAATTTCCATGTAGTAAATGATTTGGAAACATTCTTAGCACAGTATGAAGATGAATTCTTGGAGAACCAGATATTGTTAGCACTTGATCTAGCACTCAAGGCCACACCTGCATGATGGTGGGGCGCACACAAAGAGACAATCACAGACTGGTACTAGTGCAAGCGGTTACTGTGTATAAGGTTCAGTGCAGAACATTAAAAAAAATAAAGAATAGAAGTATGATGGAAAAAGAACACCAACAAAACACTTGGAGGAGTGTAGAACACTATGGAAAATGACACCTCTAGAGGAATGGCCTCATTATTTTATACATACTCTAGAGGGCATACCAAAAAACTAGTATATAGACCAGGAATTAAGCAAAGGAACTACAACTTAGATGACATTGCAACATAATTTTACAGTCACTTTCTCATTCAAGCATGAGAAACCCAACATAGATGTCGCTCTAAAGTAGATAAGAGGATTGATATTCATCAAAGAGCTGGAAGTTGAAATGATCATAGAATAAAAACAATGGAACAAACAAACAATTAAAGAACTTTTGTTCTCTTACCATGTGAAAGAGGAAGCACCAGATGAAGATGATCCGTGCAATATTCAGATTGCATATGAAGAAGAAGAAAGAGAAGTGGAAGGTCCACCTATAGAATCAGAAGTTATTTCCGTGTTGATCAAAGTAAAGAAAGTCAATATTGGGACAGTTGAGCAACCCAAAATGGAAAGCATTGGAGACTACTGGGATGAGCAGACAGTAGAAAACATCACAGAGTTGTTGTGCGAATACAATGACTTGTTTCCTACAACATTTATAGAGATGAAGGGAATAGCAGGAGAGCTAGGAGAGATGAAGATACCACTCAGACCAAAAGTGAGATCGATCAAACAATGACCATATAGAATGAACCCCATATATAAGCAGAAAGTCAAAGCTGAGATTGGCAGGATGCTAGAAGTCGACATCATAGAACCGGTTGAAGAATCAGAATGGATAAGCCCAATGGTAGTACAAGACAAGAAACAAGGAGGGATTAGGATATGTGTCAACTTGCGGAAGTTGAATGATGCATTCCTACATGACCCATTACCTACACCCTTCACAGACAAAGTGTTAGAGAACGTAGGAGGACACAAAGCCTACTCATTCACTGATGGATTCTCAGGCTACCATAAGATCAAGATAGCACAAGAAGACAGATACAAGACCACATTTACAATAGAATGGAGATCTTATCAGTACACAGTTATGTCATTTGGACTAAACAATGCACCAAGAATATTTTCCAGAGTAGTCATTGTTGCATTTAAGGAATTCATCCACTAGTTCCTAGAAGTTTACCTAGACAATTGGATAGTTTATAGTTTGTTGAAAGACCATGTAGAAGTCTTATGCCTAATGTTAGAAAGATGCAGACAATGTTAGATATCACCAAACATAAATAAATTCATATTTGGAACACCGTTCAGGATACTATTGGGCCATATAGTATGGGAATAGGGTTTATTAATATATCCTGCAAAGATTACAGTCATTATTAACTTACCACCACAAAAATATTTCATTAGCTAAGAGAGACGTTGAACACATAGGTTACTATAGGAAACTTATCAAAGGCTATGCACAAATAATTGCACCAATGGAAAAGCTGCTAAGAAAGGATACAAAGTTTCAGTGGAACAACAAGTGCCAACATGGTTTGGATACCCTAAAGGAAAAGATGGTCACCATGCCGATATTAGTCTTTCCAGATTGGGAGAATACATTCCACGTACATGTAGACACATCAACCATAGCACTTGGAGCTATCTTGGCGTATCTAGGAGCGGGGGACTTGGATCACCCAATCGCATTTGCGAGTAGAAAGCTATCTGACTCAGAACAAAGCTATAACATGACAGAAAAAGAAGGCCTAACTATGGTCTATGAAAAAGTTCAGACATTACTTATTGGGGAAACACTTTAAGATGTTCACAGATCACTCAACCCTGAAATATTTAGTCAACAAGCCAGTATTTGGGGGGGGGATATGTCGATGGTTACTACTATTCCAAGAATTTGACTTTGAATTAATCGTCAAACTAGGAAAGTTAAATGCAGGACCTGAACACCTATCAAGAGTCACCAATGGAGAAGAACCTACAAAATTGGAGGACAACTTTCCGGATGCATAGCTATTCTCAGTTCAAATCGCTGATGAATACTTCACAGATATCATCCATTACTTGAGCACAGGTACTGTATCACAAGAGTATAATACTATGTAGAAGAAAAACCTGGTAGTCCGTGTTGCCAACTATCAACTTATTGCAGTACATCTATATAAGATGGGTGTAGATAGCATCTTGTGAATATATGTGTTAGAAAATGAAAGACCAAGAGTTTTAGCAGAATCCCATGAAGGAATAGCAGGAGGGCATTATGGAAGAAAATCTACCCCTCAGAGGGTATTGCGCGCAGGATTATGGTGGCCAACGATCCACAAAGACTCGAAGGAGTACTGTCAAAAATGTGATGTCTATCAAAGGGTAGGAAAACCCAACAGAAGGGACGAGATGCCATTACGACAAAAAATAACACTCCAAGCATTTGATAAGTGGGCAATAGATTTTGTGGGACCAATCAACCCACCAGAAAAAATACAGGAGCAAGGTACATTTTCACTGTGACAAAATACCTAACAAGATGGGCGAAAGACCAGTAAAGGATTGCAACGCAGAAACAACAACACATTTTTTACTCAAAAAAGTAATCACTATATTTGGGTGTCCAAGAATTTTAATGAGTGACCAAGACACACACTTCATAAACAACACCATCAATGCTATGAATAAATAGTTTGAAGTCCATCATCAGAAGAGCACACCATATCACCCACATGCAAACGGTGTTGTGGAAGAATTTAACAAAATATTGGAGGATGTGTTGACAAAGATATTTAATGTCAACAAGGACGATTAGGATCTCAAAGTACCAATAGTATTATGGGCTTATAGGACTACATGCAAACAATTGACAAGGCATAGACCATTTAGATTGGTTTATGTCCAAGAAGCAGTGGTTCCATTATAATTTCTAGTACCAAGCTTGCGCATAGCAACACTTACACAAATGGCCAAATGAGGTGAAATACAGAAGAGACTGAACCAGTTAATGACCATGGAGGAAGACCGAATCTTAGCAGTATTCCACCAACAAGTTTAGAAAGCAAGAGATAAAGCTTGGCACGATCGACACATCAAGAAGAAGACGTTCAAGGAAGGAGACCTAGTACTAATGTATGACAACAAATCATTTTAGCACACGGGAAAGCTCAGAATGCATTGGCTAGGACCGTATGAAGTAAAATATGTCACGTATGGAGGAGTTGTACAATTGAGAGACTTATTAGGAACAGAACTCAGAGGGATGATTAATGGGAACGGACTGAAGCTCTACAAGGATAGTCGACCACCCACCGCGCAGTAAAAAAACAAAAAGGAAAGAACCAAGGAGGGCGTAGTGTGCCAATGGTAGAAAGGTCACATGAATTTAGAAACCCAACCTTGGTGATTAGAAGGACAACGGTCACATAAAAAGGGAAACAATTGGGAAAAGGAAAGTCGATAAAAGCTGGATGACATGAAAGCACTAAGAGGAATTAAGGGGCGACAAGGACCGATGGGACACCACATTAAATGAACCAACTGAAGATGAAAAGGGAAAGTAATGGAAAGTAATAACCCTATAGAGATGAATTGAAACCATAGTTAATGTGAATTAAAACCCATAATGAAGGAAGAGTCATCGACAAGCTTCATGGAAAACCCATACAACACATAGACACGGAAGCAAATAGTCTATTCACGAAACAAAAGAAGAAAGAGAGAAATAGAAGAAGAAAAGAACAAAGCGAGCTCGAAGAGGTCACAGAGACCATTCAAACCCAACAAAATGTCAAAATTCACCACCATGGAACTGCCCAAGCAAGAAAAAGTGAGCCAGACCGCCAGAAAAACCAAAGTTCAGACTAGGTCACGAGGACAGGTGGAAGAAGGTGAAAAATAACCACCGGAGATCATCAACATTGATGAAATCCCATCCCTAGAGACAACAAAGGTGCACTCGACACCCATACTAGAAGAAACCCAACAGTCAGCACTGGAGGGCATGAATACAAACATATCGACAGAAGTGCAGGAGCCACAGAACCAGGAAACAAAAACCCTGAAGGAGGTACAACAAGAAAACAATGGACTAGTTCAATAAGGCAATGGAATGAAGCCAAATAGTGGAAGCACAATCGGGCCAGACGAGTCTCAAATGACCATATCAGACCACCCACTGGAGGGAGTGTTTGACGATATCATAGTTCAGCTGGAATGGCAGACTGAGGAACAAACGAAATTCGAGGGAACTTTGAGCCAACCACCGCCATCAAGGAAAGACAAGATACAGATACCTAGATCAACTTGAAATAAACCGGCATAATAAATCATTCTACCATGCATACTAGATGGGGTGTATGTAGGACCAGAGCTACTGGGTCACGTTGAGAAGCTCAAGTACTTAGACCACGACATAGAAGACAAAGACAAGTTCCTGGAACTTACAAAACGAGTATACATGGAGATGGTGGGCACAAGTTGTTGGAGCATAACCCTAACTTACATTAGTTTATGCCTAGCTTATACTCATAGATCTTGGTTAATACATTCATATACACTTTATTTCACCTAATTTGGCCACATAGAGAAGAAGGGCACCTCATCCCTAGATTTTAGGGAAAACTGCTAATTTTAGATCAAGACTCAACTCCCGGTTCTTGATTTTCTCGATTTATTCTTGATTTTCTTGATTTATTCATGATTTATTCCAACTCCCCCATGAAAAAAATCAGCTATTATTGGGGAATGTGCACCTCCTCTTTGAGTGAGAGATTTATTCCTTAATTAATGATTTGTGTCATTACTATTATTAGTAACTACTATTTCGGTTCAGTTAAGTGAGTTGGAGTTGCTTCTCTTGTCAGTTAAGTGAGCTTAAGTGAGATAATGCGCATCACTTGACTCTTGTGGAAATTAATGAGTGTGTGACATGTATCTTTAGTGGTGTAGGTCGAACTATGTGGTCTCACTTAGCTTATGACACCTATTTTAGCTATTTCTAGCTTTTTTTTACTAGAAGTTCTATGTTGGAAATTCTATATATTCACCTCCTCTCTTCTTTTTGAGGATGGTTGCTCATGTATATTCATTTTTTATTAATATAATTCTCTGATTTATGGAGAAAAAACTTTCTCTCATCTCTTTAATATCATCAAATTTCACGTGTTCAATTTAAGTAGAATTCTAGATCTATCGGGGTTTCTGCAGGAATTCTACATGGTATCAGAGCTAGATTGAATCTAGTGGATTGTACACGGTTTTATTTGCATGTATATATCATCAAGAGGTGTATAAAGAATAAATGGATCATCTCTCTTATCCCACAAAACTATTTCTAAATCCTTTCAATTACTTCAAATGGAATACAAAGATCTCTCTGCTCCTCCAAAGAAAAGGGCTTTACAGGGTAACAATGGGAATGGAGAAAGAACCGACTGCTGCAGTGGAGAAGATAAAGTATTTCAATAAATTAGATGAAGAAATTGGGCTGATATGCCTATAAATTTCCATAGATCTCCTCTTTCATGTCAGTGGAGCCACTACTCCCGATGTGGTATGGACCACATTGGAAGGACTATTCGGCAAGTAGGATGCAATGAGACTGCATCAACTGGAGAATGAACTCATATCCCTAAGTCTAATTCATTTCAGAAACCTGAAATAATTATTCACCAAGTTCAAATCCCTCCTCATTGAAATTAATGCATGTGGATTCACGGAAGAGGAAGAACAACTCATCGTTTGAATTCTCTCGAAATTAGGCCCTGAATATTCTGTATTTGTGTCATCTTTTCAAGCATCTAAATTGACTCAGGAAAAATGGAAAATGCCTCCATTGAATGATTTCATTGTAGGATTGACTAAAGAGAAAGATAAGTTAGTCCAAATGGGTGACATCAAGCATTCCAAGAACCAAGCACTTACGACTACTAATGCTCCAAAGAGCAGTGGAAAAGACAAGAAAAAAGGAATGGGTAAATTTCCTGAATCGAAGAAGGAGAGATCCACACAATATTCAGATAAATATTATGATCCTAAGGGTAAGAAGAAGAAGGAAAGAACAATTTTAATATACTGTTACAAAGGTTTTCATCTCGAAGAAAATTGCATGAGGAATACTATTGATGAGATGGCTAAGCAATTGCAGCAACACAATCTCACGGTGCCCAAAAATGAAAAGAAGAAAGATGATAACAAAATGGGAGGGAGAGAACGAGATGGTTATGATTTAATGGATGTCACATCCACTCCATCATATTGGATCCTTGATTCAGGTGCATTGAACCATATGGTTGTATCAAAATATGAATTTTCCTCCATCATAGAAAGCACCAGATCCCCAATTTACTTGGGAGATGCCACACCCGCAAAGGTGTGCGGAGAAGGAATTGTTGATCTTGAAAGGGACTTCTTCAAAAATGTGATTTATGTTCCCTCACTATACATAAATATTCTCTTGATATATCATATCACTCATTCTGTCTCTTGAAGGAATGTGGAGTTCACTCTGGACTCCGCAGTGATTACCAACATTTCCATAAGCTCACAGCTTGCACATGGAATTGCAGATCACGGTTCTCGTTTGTATTTCTTCTCCCACTTTGTTCCTAAATATATTAGCACTGTATTTCTGTCATAATATAATGATATCATCAGGTTATGGAATGAAATATTTGGCCATCTAAACTATAAGTACTTCCATCAACTCAACAAGGAAAACATGGTAGAAGGATTGCGAGCTATTAAATTCACAAGCGGTGTATGTCAAGGATGCATTCTTGGCAAACATCCAGAGAAATTTTTTTACAAAGGGAAGGCATAGAGAGCTTCTTCACCTCTTGGGATGATTCATAGTGACATCACGGTCCCATTCCTGTAGTGTTCAATTAATAAGGCTCGATATGTACTCACCTTCATAGATGATTTCTCTCGCTTTACTTGGGTATTTTTTTTGAAATTAAAATTGGAAGTATTTGAATGCCTTATAGAATTTAAAGCACTTGATGAGAATGAGAATGGGTGTAAGATTAATATATTCCGTACTGATAATGGGGGGGAGTATGTCAAAAAATATGTGCAGCAACTTTGTATTGATGCAGGTATACAACTATAACACATAGTGCCATATACACCACAATAGAATGGTGTTGCGGAGAGGAAAAAACGATCCTTAAAAGAGATGGCCAATTGTATGCTACAGTCAAAATCATTAGCTCCCAAGATATGGGCTGAAGATATTAATTGTGCATCATACATTCAGAACTGATTTCCTCACAAATCACTCAAAGGCACCACTCCTTTTGAATGTTGGACCGGTAAGAAACCAAAAGTGTCGCACTTTCGTATTTTTGGTTCACGAGCATGGGCTCACATTCCAAAAATAAGAGGTAGGATTTGGAGCCTCAAAGTGTTGAATGCATATTTTTTGGATATCCTGAAGGTGTCAAAGGATATATATTTATGGACTGTCACACTGAAAATTTCATTCTAGCTAGAAGAGTTAAGTTTAAAGAAGAATCACTACATGATTTTTCAGAAGACCCTGCCAAGGAACCACTTGTTGTCACTGATGAGGAGGAGTCGGAAACTTCTTCGAGCACTTCAGAGAAGCCATCAGAGAATAATTTTGGGTTTGATACAAAGGATGAGGAGTAGGTCATGGCTTCTCCAACTTAGTTTCCAACTTGGGTAGAGAAAACCCTGCAAGATGCGGGTGAACTAGTCGGTGATCCTGCGGATACAAGAAGAACTAGATCACAATTTTTTGGGGCTCCTCAAGCCCTAGATGCCATAGAAACTTTGATTCCCATACATTTCTATATGTCACTTGGTTCAGATCCAAATTCACACTCTGAGGCTGCTAGAAACCCACTTTGGGAGGCTGCCATGGATGAAGAGTACTCTGCTCTTATGGACAACAACACATGGGACTTGGTTCCACTTCTGAAAGGAAGAAAGTCTGTTTGATGTCGATGGATATATTGAACAAATATTTCTTCATATGGTGATATCAGCAAGTATAAATATCAACTTGTCGCAAAAGGATACTCACAGGTATGTGGCATAGACTACACAGAGACATTTGCACCTGTTGCAAAAATGGACTCCATTCGACTAGTTTTGGTCATTGCCGCTTCTCGTAGATGGGAATTTCATCACATGAATTACATACAAAAGATGATCCATGAAAGATTCATGTCACTGTAGTATTTCCCCACAAAGCAGCAGGTTGCAGACATCTTCACCAAGTCCTTCACTGAAAAGAAATTTTCAAAACTGAGAGTTATGCTTGGAGTGGTGGAGATAACTGAGTAGGTCACTTTTGACCAGTCATCATTTTTTTTCCTCTTTTTGGGGGGGGGGTTTCCCATGAGGTTTTCCCTCTTTCCTATTTTCATGAGGAGTTCTTTTATGTAATGAGTACCTAAAATGGCCAAGTTGTCGGGACTCAAATTTTTTGTCATTACAGTTAGGCTTAAGGGGTGTTGGACCATAACCCTAACTTACATTAGCTTATACCTAGCTTAGACTCCTAGATATTGGTTAATACATTCATTTACACTGTATTTCACCTAATTTGGCCACATACAGAAGAAGGGCACCTCATCCCTAGATTTTAGGGAAAACTGCTAATTTTAGATCAAGACTCAACTCCCGGTTCTTGATTTTCTCGATTTACTCTTGATTTTCTTGATTTATTCATGATTTATTCCAACTCCCCCATGAAAAAACTCATATATTATTGGGGAATTCACACCTCCTCTTTGAGTGAGAAATTTATTCCTTAATTAATGATTTATTCCATTACTATTATTAGTAACTACTATTTTGGGTCAGTTAAGTGAGTTGGAACTGCTTCTCTTGTCAGTTAAGTGAGTTGGAACTGCTTCTCTTGTCAGTTAAGTGAGATTAAGTGAGATAATGTGCATCACTTGAATCTTGTGGAAATTAATGAGTGTGTGGCATGTATATTTAGTGGTGTAGGTTGAACTATGTTGTCTCCCTTAGCTTATGACACCTATTTTAGCTATTTCTATCTTTTTCTGACTAGAATTTCTATGTTGGAAATTCTATATATTCACCTCCTCTCTTATTTTTGAGGATAGTTACTCATGTATATTCATTTTTTATTAATATAATTCTCTGATTTATGGAGCAAAAAATTTCTCTCGTCTCTTAAATATCAACAAATTGCATGTGTTCAATTTAACTAGAATTCTAGATCTATCGGGGTTTTTGCAGGAATTCTACATGAGTCGGTTTGGGGAACCACTTGATCAACCACTCCAATGGGAAAATGGGTTGTAGAAGACAAGAATTTTAGGTCTAGTGGACCTACCACATTTTGGCAGGGGTCAGCATGCAACATCATGCATCAATAAGATACTAGTAGTCACACATGGCGGGTACATCTGGTTGGACAAGCTTGTGTCGATAGACGTAGATCTTATCGTGAACATAACAGGATTACCAACTTGGGGCATGGATCCAACACAACTTTTGGATGAAAAATCTAGGGAGAAAGAACTAGCACAAGACATGAAGAAAAAGTATGGCACTGACAGGAGAACCAGAGGGATCATTATCAAAAGGATCAACGATGCCGCAAAACAACTGGGCACAAATATCTTACCCTGCAATATACTAAGAAAATGCCACAGGGAGGAACTCCCAGCTGGAGTCATTGCAGTTGCAACTCAGTGCGCAGAAGGCACCTCAATGAGCTGCGTACTGTATCTCGTGAACCTATTCCTAGCTAACTGTAAGGATGTGTAGGATCTAGGAACAAAGTTCCACTAATCATGGCTGATCACACTAATAGTCTTCATGGGATGGAGAGAGCCAAGGTACGTATTTTTGGCACTAGAACCAAACCAAGTTAAGGGGAAGTATATTTGTTTCTTAGAGCTAGGCCAGAGGCCAGGAGAAAAAAGGAAAACGGGTCTATCTTTGAAGGATACCTACGCAACCTACAAGAAGCCATATCCAAGATGTGGAGAATAACACTAGAAGATGTCACGCAATATGGGGACATCGCCAACTTACAAGCCACATGACATGCAATGTGGATACATGAAAGGAAGGATACAGATAAAGAGTGGCTACAAATGCACTATTGTATCACAAAGTGGAACATCGACATGGTCATCAACGAATGCGACGATGAGTGGAAGAATCCCATCCTTACCCAGAAAATACCAGAAAGAACAATAGAAGAAGAGGCAGGGAATGGAGAGATCCAGCTAAAGGAAATTCAAGTACCCAAGAGATGAAGAATGGGCCAGGGAAAGACAACACAGACAGATGAAGGGTCAACGAAGACAGGGCCCCATAACATAAAGAAATATAAGACGCAGATGGCCAAGGAGCAGTAGAAATAGGATGAACCCACACAAGAGGCTGCAGTGAATCCCAACCCACAGGAACTAGGTGGTAACAAGAGGCTAGCCACGTAGACAGGAGGTGCACACAAGAAATCAAAGGCACAAAGAACACCGCTAGAGTATACGATCATAGATGATGATGGGGAAATGATAGCTCGAATGGTTCAGGATTTTCTATCTGAGGACATCAACCACATTGCACACCACAGGGACAAGATTGAAGAGAAATTGGTAGAAATGTGATAGCTCCTCAAGAAAATTGGGGAAGGGAAGCCAGCAAGCAACAGGGTACTTGAACCATTAGAATCGCAGACAGAAGGAAGAGTGCAAGAAGAGGAACAAGAGTCAGTCCAGAAAATACTGCAACCGCACGTAACATTCCATATCAACACTAGTATGTTGCGCATGGACAAAATTTTGGGGCATACACCCTTGAAGGACTTAAGCCAAATCCAACTTGCGTTGAAAAGGATACCATCAAGGGAACTACACAGGTTGCATGTTATTGTAAACCATGAGGTACAATCTCGTGCACGCAAACACTTAACCGAATTGAAGCAGACAACAAAGAATTGGGAGGCCCTAGAAATAGTATATGAGAAGGATAAATTTGAGACCCAGGAGGAAAGGGAGCGCATAGAAGTATTGGAGTAGAAAGTGGCAGGAACTTATGAGAAGATTCCACAAGCTGCGCAGGGAGAGGAAATCACAGCAACATAAAATATTGATCATGATGCATAGGCAATTGATCAATATCATAAGGAGATAGAGAATATCCGATAATATCTCACACCAAGCAATCCACCAACAGTGAAGGAGAAAAGGAATAAGGAAGAAACAACCCAACGACAAGAGATAGAGCAGCAGGTCAACACATGAATTGACTTGTTTGATAAAGCAACACAACTTTGGACGAAGTTAGAGGAGGATCAACAGGTCCAACAGTGGGACAAAGAGGAAGAAAGGATCAATGCAATAGTCCAAGATCTCAAGCAGAATCATAAGACAATACCAATCATAGAATGCATCAAAGGGACATAGGACATGAAGAGATTGTAGGCAGAGCTAATTACTGCACAAATGCATAAACATGAGCGGCAGGCTCAAATGGAACCGTTGCAAGAACAAGTAGAAGAATTGCTAGCACAAGTAGAGGAAACCAAGGCACATATAGCACAGACCTAGGAAGAGTGTGTGGAATTGATCAGTGAGGAAATTGTAGTCCAGATAGTGGACACACTCAAGGAGAGGATTGCGCAGGCGCAAACACTGTCAACAAGACTCAAGGAAATGTTACAGGCGATCAACAAGGATATCGAGGAGGCACACAAATATTAGGTGGCTTGGGATGAGCCACATGATAGTGTTGGGGGCTCATTGGAGGCATGCCAAAGGCCAAAGAGGAAAATCATGGAATTTTTAGGAAATAACGCATGCACAAGAGAAGCAACAGCTGGAAGGAAACACAACACGCGCACATGCAAGGAAGGCTTGCACAAGGAAAGTGACAACTGGAAGGAAGAACAACACACACACATGGGAGGAAGACCTAACGATGGTAGGGTTAGGGGTTTGGTAAGGTATTGTAAATGGTTGAAGATATGTAAATGTATAGATATATATTTTTAGGCATCATGGTTAGTTCTCTTTGGAGTACTATTATGCTATTGTAAGTTATGCATGAGTTGATGCGATATGTAATGTTTTGCTGCAAGACCTATTTTGTAATTTGTTGAGCTATAAGAGACAAGAGAAGGTAGATATTGAGGATGAGATCGCATGTTGAGGAGCCTGGTGAAATATAGTTCACCTCATATAGATCTTACCCATCAGGGGAGAATTGTAAGCACACGGCGTTGCAACGACATAATGACTATAATAAAAGAGATGAGAGACAAATCTTTGTGGACGTAGCCTAGGAGGGGGTGAACCATGGTAGCATCTATGTTATGTGATGAATGTTTGCGCATCTTATTGTCTAAGGAATTTATTATTATTTTGAATGAATGAGTTATTCTATTGCTTGTTGAGTGCTTTTGTGAAACTGAAGGAATAAGCCTATGGATTTATTGCATTAATCGTGAATAACAATATGTTGCATTTACAATTCATAATAATGGTTCAATATTTAGCTCTCTTATTTTCCACTCAATCCTTTATTTTAAACACTTGATTATTATAGACACCCATTAAGGCTATCTTGGGTGAGACTGCACAATGCATACTGTGTGCTGCTTTGCCTTCTAGCTTACTAAGAGGGCCAAAAGTTTTAGAGGATTTGTTGGAACCATGAATAGACGTGAATCCTGGGTCGATAAACTTAGAAAATTTAGGTGAGAAGTAACCAACAAATGTTACATTCCCCCTCCCATATAATTGTGTGTTATCCTCGGTGCACACTATGATGATATACATGAATACATTTTCATCATAATACTAATAAATACAAATTCTACAATTTTACAACTTTAGCAGTAGTTCCAACCATAATCTCTTGTTCCTCTCAACCAACTGACCCAAGGAATGTACCCCATTCATTTCTCCCATTCCATCGGGGTACACTATTATTTTATTAGTGCCCCCAACATAGTTTGGATATGACTCTAATATGTGGTTCTGGAACTCTAGCTACCAAAAATAAAGTCTTGAATTCTTATATTTTGTTTTCTTTAAAATTAACAAAAACTTGTGGGTATTCCTCCTGCATGTTTTCTTCATGCTCCCATGTTGCGTCTTCATGACCATAGTAATTCCACTAAACCTTTAATATCCCTATGGATCTGTTCCTTAGTACTTTTAATTTCCATTCTAGGATGCATGCAGATTCACCCTGAAAATTCCCTTCGTATTCCACCTGGATCACAGTCCAATCAATTATGTGGTTAGGGTTAGGAACATATTTCTTTAATGATGACACATGAAATATTTTATGCACTTTCATTCATGCAGGAAATGATAGCATGTATGCAATTGAACCTATATTTTATAACATTTCAAAAGGTACACAATATATTGTTATTTTTGGATAGCTTTCCAATCTTAGCGAACTTCTCTTCGCTTTAACTTTTAAAATATGTGTTTTCCCACTTTAAATTATCTAAAAAATATGTTCTTGTATGCATAAATTTTCTACCTATATGTCATGGGACAAATTCTCACAGGGATGTCACTGAATACACAACAATATCTCCCTAGGATTATCCTAGTTATCCTAGACATAAAGGGGGTAGATGCCTTATATTTTTCCTAGATATAAACTCAAACACATAGATTCATAATCATCCTAAAGAGTGGGGAGGATTTGCATACCTTTATTGAGGTGTTCCTTTGTATTTATTAGTTGTTGCAGTGTTGAAACACCAGATCCAAGATCCACAACTTGCTTCCTATAGACAAAAGACAAGAAAAAACTTCTCTTCTTCTCTACTAAGGATTATAATCGTAGATCCAATATAATTATAATCAAATATATAAAAGAATGAATCATATATATCATTCATTAAGTGAAAATAAATTATATGAGGGAAAAACCAAATGATCTATTAATAAAACATGGAGAATACATACCAAATCATACCTCAACTTGATGAAGATGCATCCTCCTCTGATTCATTTCTCCTCACCTCCTTGCAACTCCTTGGTCAGGATAGGATTCATTGACTTATGGTTGTGATGTTAGATACCTCTGCAGTTGGAAAGCATAACAATACTATTAAATTCTTCATCTTCTTTCCCAAGGCTTGAATTTGTTATATAACTCTTGGAGGAGGCTTTGGATATGATTCTAGATCTTCTAGATACAGGTAGAGACTCGAATGATGTGATTTCATAGGCCTTTGACATGAATATACAACTCCTTTCTTTCATATCACCTCACAACTCATCTATTCTAGACGTTAAACAATGCCTTGCTTGTTGAGATACTAGTGACCAATGAGGGCCTCGCTTGTTGTCTACTAGGTGCCCAAAAAGGACCTCCAAAAATGGGATAAGCCTTAGGAAAATATGTATTTTGGATTCTACATTCTTGTGGGTTCCTTTCTGTCCTATAGGGTGAAAATTAAGGCTATAACACTATCATGTGAAGCCTTTAAATTATGCTTGATCTTTGTCATATGCTCCTCCATTTTGTTCAACAAATTTGGCCCAATAAAAGCTTTTCCTACTAGATTATCCCAAATTATTGGTGTGTTACACTTTCTTCCATACGATGCTTCAAATGGGATCATTTTCAATGAGGCGTAAGTAAATTCCACTAACTGGTTATAATATTCCCACTTTGATGGTTGATCCATCACATACATTCTGAGCATGTATTTAATTATTCTATTGGTCCTCTCTATTTTCCCATGTGAATCTCGGTGATACACTATATTGAGATTTAGATTTGTCCCAAATCCTTTGAACAAACATTTCCAAAAATTATATGTAAAATTTGGATCTCTATCTGAACTATTGATTTAGGCACCCCATGTAGCATGGAAACTTCCTTCATGTAGATTTCTACAATACTTTTTTCTTTGTTTGTAGTCTTGATCAAAAGAAAATGTGCATCCTAAGTCAATTTATTCACCACCACCATGATCGAATCCTGTTGCTTCACTATTTTGGGAATATTTGTAATAAAATCCACTGACTACCTCCCATTTCCATTCTAGAGTGGTTAATGGTTGTAACATCCCAACTAGATCTCTATGTTCAGTCTTCACCTTCTAACACTCGAGGCACCTGGCTATATAATTAGCCACTTGTTTCTTCATTACTGTCCAAAAGTGTTGGCTTCTTATAACTACAATTGACTTCTAATATCTTGGGTTCTTAGCATATGGAACATTGCTCATTTCCTTCAACATTATATTTTTTAGCTCATTGGAATTCCCCACATATATTTTTCCTTCATACATGAGAATTTCATCTTCTTTTAGCTCAAAGTCTTTAAATTTTTGTTGTAAATCTCCTTATTGTAATGTTTCTTTTATTTTCAAATAGTGTTGATCTGAATTTACAACTACAATAATTTCATATTTCAAGTATGTCCTATAATTGTTGATGGTTGCAACATGCATCTCGTGTGCGCTCTTGTTGAGTGCATTGGTCACTTGATTTTCTTTTCCTTTGATGTGCTTAATTTCAAATTCATACTCACTAAGGAACTCTAACCATCTAATTTTTCTAGAATTTAATGTTGGTTGTCCAAACAAATGCGTTAGACCACAATGCTCTGTCCTTGAGTCAAATTTCCTCCCCATGAGGTAATGTCTCCACATTTTTAATGCACAAAAAATGACTTCTAATTCCAAGTAATATGTAGTGTAATTCCTCTCATGCTCTTTTAATTTTCAGGACTCATAACATACCGCATGAACTTTTTGAATAAGGACTCTATCGAGCCCTTCCTTGCATGCATCAATGAATACCAAAAAATCTTCATCTTGATTTGCAATCTTCAAGATTGGCACACTGGTCAAAATGTATTTTAGCTACTAAAATATTTCTTCACATTTGGGATTCTATTCAAATTTTACTCCCTTCTTTTGAAAAGAAGTGATTGGGCTTCCAATCTTTGAAAATCCTTTTATGAATCTTCGGTAATAACCAACAAAGCCCATGAAAAATATGACCTATGTAACATTTATTGGCATTGGCCATCCTCTAATGGCCTATGTCTTCTCAGGATCAACTATTATGTCATCTGCTGATATAATATGGCCCAAGTAGTGCATCATATTTGGATAAAAGATGCACTTACTTAACTTGGCATACAACCTATAATCTCTTAAAAATTGCAAAACCATTCTCAAATAATGTTCATGTTCGTCTTTTGACTTAGAGTATATGAGTATGTCATCCAAGAACACAATTAAAATATTGTCTAGGTATTCCTTGAACACTCCATTCATCATGCACATGAAAACTAATTGTGCATTTGATAGCCCAAATGGCACTACCATGAATTCATAGTGCCCATATCTTGTCCTGAATGTTGTATTGTTGATATCTTCTTCCTTTATCCTCATTTGATGATAACATGATCTCAAATCAATCTTGCAAAATATGCTTGCACCTTTCAGTTGATCAAATAAATCATCAATCCTTGGTAAATGATAGTGGTTCTTTATGGTGACCTTATTCAGATGTTTTAAATTAGTACAAAACCTTAAGATTTCATATTTCTTTTTTACAAACAATGCTGGGGAAACCTAATGTGACACACTTGGGTGTATATACCCCTTCTTTAAAAACTCTTCAAGTTGCATCTGCAACTCCTTCAACTTTGGTGTTCCCATTCTGTAAGGTGTCTTGGACACTGGGGAATCTCTTGGCACCAAATCAATATAGAAATCAATGTCTCTCTTTGGTGGAAGTTCTGGTATTTCCCCAAAAACATCTTCAACATCCCTCAAGACTAGATGGTATTCGTTGCTTGCCACTTTATTTATGGTTGTCTCTTCTATATGGGCTTCAAAAATATGACATCCCTTTCAAAATCTCTTCTTCAATTGCAGACATGAAATTTCTCTAACAACTACAACTCTTGGAACGTCTTGAACCTTGCCTTCTTTCCCTTCTTCATCAAGACATGTGATTTTATTGTTGTAACAATATAGGACAACATGGTGTTTTTCCAACCAATCCATGCCAATTAGACAATCACATGAACATAATGGTATGATGTTAACATCTACCTTTGTGCCAAGTCCATTCATATTTATTGGACAATATTTAAATAGCTCATTGATTTTCCTCTTAGCACCCATGGGTAATTGAACTAACCAATATTTCTTATGATTAATCCTTTGCAAGTGAAATATTTCAAGAAATTTTAGAGTTTATGTAACTATGGCCAGATCTAGAATCAATTAAAATTTCTATGGCTTGGTTATCAATCTTACCTTCCACATCAATCATGGAGGATTGGTATTCATATTGCTTGTTGTCTAAGGCTTCATAAATCCTTGGCATGTTTCCTCCCATGTCTTCAACTGTTTCATCCTCATGAATGTTGTGAAAACTCCTCATCATTTCTCCTTTGTGAGGGTAGTTCCTATATAAGTGATTTCTCTCACATCCCCAAGATTGTACAGGTTTTTGCCTTGGCCTTTTCCCAAATGAATCTACAGTCTTGTGCTATTTTTGTGTTGATTGAACTTACATATTTTCTTGGGATTTTTCTTGAAAAATTATGTCTTAAAACCTTTCTTCCTTTGATCCCTCTTTCCTTTCATATTTTCATTCCAAGATTTTTGGAAAACTGACCTTCCTCTACTCTACTCATAAATATGCTTTGATCTCCTTATGATCTCCTCCAAAGTCCCGGGGTTATCATATTGTATCCTTTCACTGTAGAATGAGGGAAACCCACTTAGAAACCTTTGGGTTTTTACCTTATCCACCTTTATGAAGTCCACATACTTCAACAATTCAAAGAATCTCTTCTCATATTCATCCATTGTCATGCTTCTGAACTTGAGTTCAAAGAACACTTTCATCTTCCTTTCATAGTAATAATTTGTCATGTATTTATTGATACAGATTGGGTCATCATATTATTTTTCATCTATCTCGATGCTTTCAAAGTGGAGAAAAATTGGAGGAATCAACTTGCAGGGTCATTTTAGTGGCAGGACCTGATTTGGAAAATTGAGGTCCAAAACCTTCCAGAGCCATTTTGAGTAATTAAATGGATTTGTTTGGGGTTTCGGTGTTCATAACTTGTGAAAACCCCCCTAATTATTTTCTACACTCCGATACCTTTCTAATGGTGCAGATCATGTATCAATCATAATTATTATGCAAACATTATGCCTCTCGCAAGTTGACCTATCATGTTTACCACCATGGTACGAGAGGATGCCATGTCATCCACATTACTCATGCATTTGGGGATAACCACATGAGTAATTTCAAGAATATTCTAGAAGGTTCAAAAACCTACCACAATTGAGGGTTGAGGAAGTAGAAAACCTACCCCTAGATGGCTATCGGGCTATGTTAAATACTAGACCACTAAGAGGAGAAGGGGTTCCATTCTATGTTATTGTATTTTGTTTCAAAGCAGAGAAGAACTACGAGGAGTGGAAAATTAGAGAGAATAACAAAGGGGGTTAATGTTTTGTAGTAGCTTAACAATATTTAAGTCTCAAGTAACTCCATAATGAGTTCCTTCTCCTTTGTACTTGCATTATTTCCATACCAGAGAAAAGAGAGCAGAGCAGCCTCACATTCTAGATGGGTTTTCTCCCGTAATGGTTTTCCAGAGAAAATAATTATGTCATTTTATGGATGGTGTGTGATTGTACTTTACTTTTCTCTATTTTCCACATTTTAGTTGTTTCACGCATAAGCATAAAATCAATAACTAAATATTTGGAAATCTAAAGGAATTTAACCTTCATAGGTAGATTTTGGTTTTGTTTATCAAATTTTTTGTGACAAACTATTCAAGTGGAATATCCATGGAATTTTATAGATAATTTATCTTGTAAATATACTTTGAAACACCTCCATGAGATCTTCTTCTCATCAAGGTGTTTGTATTTCTTAAGTTGGTCCAACCACATGGCTTCCTTTCCTTGCAAGTGGTGGGTTTCAATTATTGATTCTATCCTTGACGGGTCATCATGAATTTATAAATATTTCTTCATCTCCAACATCTAGGCCTTGGCCTCTTTTCCTTTCATGTTCTCACCATTTAAAGTTGGTGGCTTGATTTTTCTTGAGTTCACCTTGCAATATTTATGCATCGGGTCTTCTCCTCTAGCTTCTGACAGAAGACAAGCTTGGGTTGCTCCCTGGACCTGAACTTGCATCAGATCTCCTAATGGATTTATCTTTGGAATGATGGTAGCTTCTCGTACTCCTTTATTGTCTATCATTCTCATGGTTATCGCTTCTATTATGGGGCATTTTCTAGCACTAGCTTCTTGATTTGTGCCAAAACAATTACTCTTTCCTCTGTAGCATATTCATACTTTGAAGTATCTCTTCTTGATATTTCAATATATGTTCATTATCATCCCTATATCTCTACACTTCTTATAGTTATAGGCTCATGCCTACCTCTTCTTCCATTAGACTTTGTCTCATCATTTCCTATGTTGACATGCAGACATTTGACCTCCTCTTCATGGCTATAATATCCCTTGGAATATTCCATAACCCCAGTCCTCATACAAGAACCACATTTTTTTCCTTTACCACTAATTATGCAATAAATGTGCATGCAATAATTATTGTTAGCACATGCATACTATAAAGAATTTCATTAATTAGATTATAGGTTATTCTTCATATCAATTTACAAAGAGAACAATGCACTAAGTAAAAATATGATTCCTTACAAACATTCCTCTCTGAAATAGGCTAGAATCTTGTCTCATTTTGAGTTTTAAGCGTAAAGTTAAGACATTCACAAACTATAATTCCCACTCATTTCTCTATTTTTACTATTTCATAATTTACTTTATTACTTTAAGATAATTTTTAGAGCCAAAATCAAAATTTTAGGTGGATAAATTTATTCTCCTCCTTAATATATTTCCAACGAATATTCATTTTTTCAAATATGAGCTTTGAATTGGAAGTTATGGTTTAAGGAAGTTTAGACTATTTTCCCATCTTATCCCTATATTCTACATGTGCCTTCTTTCTCTTCCTGCACAATTTTTCATACCCAGATTACAAATATGGCTCCATGGTTGACTTCTATGGGTCATAATATTTTCATAGACTACTCTCATGCCCAAAACAGAATTCTAAGCAAGGCGTTATGCCCTCTAGAAGAAAACTGGTATTGAAAGTTATACTCTATGATTGTTCAGTTGTAACTTTATCATACAAGATCTGTTTTGCATTCGAGATAGCTCATTCAAAATATTTCTCTGAGTTATTTTATTTAATCTACAAAAAAATTATGTGGTGCCTATGATACTTACAATTTGAAAATTTTGAACACCTAAAAACATTGTTTAGGGCCTCAAAATGATCTTGCAAGTTGATGATCTCTAAAACTAGAAAATTTTGTATAAAATTGACTTTTTACTGTTATAACAGTATTTTAATCTGAGTCGTTGATCTCAAACTTGGGTGAAATTGGAGTCATTGATCCACTAAACCTTCCCCAGGCCCGTAGATGAATCTCCACTATCAATTTACAACTCGAATCAATATGGACCATTGATTTCCCAACACTACATCGATGATTGGTGATTGGATAACTCATTTGGTGAACCAAACTTGCAGACCAATTTTACCGAAACCCTCATTATCAGCCATTGGCTATCGACCATTTCTTTTAAAAAACCATTTTTTTTCCAAAAAATCTCATTGAACCCGGATCATTGACGAATTCCCTTGACAACCAACTTGTTTCCAACTTTCACCAAACCTCAATCGTTAATCATCGACCATCTCTTTGCTAATGTGGAAACTATACTAATGTGGCATGACATATGGATGTTAACATGGAACTCTAGAAGATGTGGAATGACACGTGGGTGAGGACATGGCATGACACATGGATGCTACCATGACAGAACACATCATCATCCTCTTTCATTCATCGATGATCAAAAAATTCTCTTGGATGAACCTAACACCTTTCCAATTGCCCCGACCCCAGACCATACACCATTGATGATTGATGATTTCTCTTGGTTGATCATAATACTTTTATAATTTTTCCAAACCCAAATCATCGACCATTGATGATCGATGATTTTCTTTGGATGCACCAAACTCTTCACCAAACCAATCAATTTGATCATTGGCCATCAACGATTTCTTTTGGGAAGAACCAAATACTTTGAAATTTTTGGCCAAATCCTAGATGAATCTGTGTCTTCGATCTTCGATTCAGAATTACCTTGATCGTTGATCTCCTCCAACTTCCAAATAATAAAAAATAAGACTAGATCGTCAATCTTTCTCATTTACCCAACTGTTGAAAATCAATCTTGATCATTGATCTACTAGGCCTTGTCAAACTATGAAAAACCTTATAAGTTTTAAAATATATTCATGATTAATGTCGGTCGTTGATATCAAAATCAAACACAATCTTGATCGTCGATTCATCAAACTTTTCTCAACTCTACAAACAACCATTAAAGCATGAAATTCAACCTTCCAAGTCAAATTTTAACTTTGCAAATATGTATATTGATGCCATTGATCACCACTAGGAGGGTTTTGAGGAAATTTCAAACTAAATAGTTTATAAATTTGGTAATTTCACTCTGGAATTCATCCTTTTCCCTAATATGTCACAGAACAAGTCTACACAACACATTTTTACCACATTCATGCTAGTTCTTGGCCCATATGAGTTTGTTGTTAAACCATAAGCTCATATACCATAATGTAACATTCCCCAATAGAATTGAGGTCCATTACATAAATACTCATCAAATTGAAATTTTCTTCTAACAAATTTCACGTAGCTTACAAGCTATGAATTACACACAAATTTAACTATTTTATGATACCATTAATTAGATGCATCTACAACATGCTAAAAATGACATGAATTCACTTTAAATAACTCAACACAGCATCATATAATTTTTTCTCAAACATAGGGTTAATATACATTAATTAAACTCATAATGAAACACAGAAACAAGACAAAACACTTATCTTTTACAAATGGTTGTGCAACCAACTACTTGGGAGACGATAATTGGGATGAGAATTCCACCCAACCATAGAATTATTGTTCCAAATATCAACAACAATTCACCCCCGATATGGGGCAAGCAATCCACAAAAGAGGGTGGTCTCTCACTATCCACTCATAGCTCAAACAATCCCACAATCTACTGGTATTATCCTACAGTTATCCCAATTTTCCACAAAATATATTCCTCTCTACCTACTCAACCCAATGAATGTACACCTTCATTGATCTCATTCCATCAATAATACCATTTGTTTATCGGGGTATCTCTGTCACATGTAACCAAGAATCCCACTATTAGGAAACTCAAAGGAGCTCACTACTAGGAAAACTGTCAGGAGAAAAACAACAATCACTTGTTCTTATAGTGAAAATCATATAGTAGTCCACACTTCATGAATGAAAACCAGGTTTCTCTAGGTCCAAATCTCCTCTTCCCTATTCTCTACCTATTGTTCATGCTAAACATGTTTGTCTAAAAACTATTGTCACTGCCCTTACAATTTTTCTCTCCTTTGGATTGCTTGTTAGACTTACACACTTCCCCAAGATTATTGTACTCAACCCCCATGCTCCCAATAACTATGGGATGTGACTTCTCACACCCACCCTCTTACACACATTCAATGATTGGTTTTGAGAACACTCAACAATAAAAAAAGAAGGTTTATATATCAATAGTAAATTCTAGGAAGTGGGTTGAATGAATAGACATGGTAATTCCCCCTTGTACCCCTCTCTTAAACATTGTCTTACATCCTCCCCTCTCTGATGTATTAATTCACCCCCCATCTCTGTCCATATGCTCCAACAACTGGCATCACATTTTATTATTAAAAAATAGAAATACAATTCACATATACATCACTTGGACACAACCATACATTATATCTACATTAAGCATTAATTAAATTGGGGATTATAGAGGGGATATTGCAACATCACTTGGCCATATCCACATTTCATATTTACATTATGCATTAATTAAACTGGGGATTATAGTGGGGATTTTATATCCCCCCTCCCCTCCAATTGTGCAGCATCCTTGGTGCACAACACCATGATGAAATGCATATTCAAATTTATATAAAAATACTTAGAGAAATAAGAATTGTGCCATTTCACTACTCCAACAAAATTTCCAACCATAATCTCTTGTTTCTCTCATCTTCCTAACCCAAATAATGTGCCCCATTCACTTCCATCAGTCCATCAAGAGGCACCATTATTTTATAAAGGTTGTGAATTCATGTGACTAGAAACTCTGAGATGTGTTTCTAGAACTCTAGTTACCCAAAAATGGAGTCTTTCATTTTTAACTCATGTTTTCTTCAAAATTGTCAAAATTTTATGGGTATTCCTTCCAGATGGTTTCTTCGTGATCCCATGTTGCATCTTAGATACTTTAGCAGGTCCATTGAACATTACTAGGCCAATTTCTTTGTTCCTAAGAACTTTAACTTTCCAATCTAGGATGCGTACTGGTTCCACCTAGAAATCCCCTTCGTGCTCCACCGAGATCATAGTCCAATCAATTATGTGGTTAGGGTCAAACATATATTTATTTAATAATGACACATGAAATACATTATGCACTCTCATGGATGCAGACAATGCTAGCATGTATGAAACTAGCCCTATCTTCTCTAATGTTTCGAAGACCCACAATATTTTGTTGCCAACATTAGGAAGAAAACCAATATTAGCGAACTTCTCTTCCATTTCACTTTTAAGAATACATGTTTTCCCACTTTAAAATATCTAAAAAATGTGTTCTTGTCTACGTAACTTTTAACATCGTTTTTGGGGGGGTCCAACTTTTTACCCCGTTTTTAAAAATGGTGCTACCGGTAGCACCCCCTTCCGTTTTTAGGTGGTTTTTCAATATTTTAAATTTTTCGATCCACAATGTTTCCACATTATTTTTTTAAATGCTTATTTTTCATATATTTTCAATTTTTTGTAATTTTGTTTTATTCAACGATGTTTTTAAATATTTTTTCATGCTTCTTTCAATCTTAAAAATATTATTTACCATTTACATTTTTGAAGTTACGTTTTTCATATAATTGTGTCTCCTTAATTAATTTATTGTTGCATACTTCTAAAATATAGTGGAAAACATTATTTTTAACACATTGTTTACCTTTACTTCAATTGAAAGAAAAATTGTAGTTAAATAACAATATTTTTGAATATTTATCAAAAAAGTATACATTTTAAAGCCATATATAATAAAAAACCTATACATTTTGGTACCTATTCCTTTAAAATATCATGTCAAATAAAGCATTTTTGTAGACATAATTGAAAATAAAATAAAATAATAATTATAAAAAAATTATCATTTTCTTTCATATTTTTATATATTTGAAGTAAAAAAATGACAACATTTAATTAAATTTTCCAATGTATAGTTATTCACATACACATAAAATGAAAAATAAAACAATAAAAAGATTCATCACAAAACAACAATAGATACATCTTCATTCTAATTTTAAAATCTGAAAGAAAAAACGTTACAATTATAGCTCATAAAAAATTTGCAAAAATGGACATGATCTTCAAGGGAATCTTAAAACTAATCAAAAATATCATATATCCCAAATTCATAATTCTCAATAGACACATTATTATCTTCTTCGAAATATTTTTGTGCTTCCATTGTGTCATTTTGTTCTTCCATTAGCTCTTTGATATTTGCAAGTTCTTCAAAGTGATCATTTTCAATCATTCCTCCTAATGGTACTTGAGGTTCCTTTGAAATTTTTTCCACCTTTGATTCAATAAAATCTCCTTTTTCAAGCCAACTTCTTTCATTTCATCTAGAAGAGATGGAATAACATTAATTCTTTGTTGAATAAAAATGCACTGCATTGGGTCACTTTCAATGGCTATGCAATTCCTTCCTTTCTGTAAGCAACATGCTAATGCTGTACCTAATCACCAAATATAAAATAAATAATGAAGTTAAATACTATAAAAAGACATAAATTAAAAACAATATAAGATTGAAGCATGTTTTCATAAATATTAGATCATAATTCTTACCTAAACCTGAGAGCAAATCCGAAACCCAATCTCCTTCATCTGAAAATGTATCTATAAGATAATTAATTAATGCTTGTAGTTTTTGATAAATGTTAACCATCTCTTCTTTCAAATCCTTTTCCTCATATTTTAGTTTTCTAACCACAATATTGCATACCAATACACTACTAGGAGTCTCTCCATCCTTTGCATTGAGAAGAATATAATTATAAGAACCATATTTTGTCGAGGTTGCAAGATGTATACTCTCAAAATCACGTTTAAATGATTCTCTATTGGAGCTCTGAATATTAGGCTTGTGCCTGTAACATAAATAAGTGCAAATTCAATTAACTTGTGAATTAATAAAATTGTTTTCTAATCTTAATTGCTAAACATACACTTTCAATATCTTACCAAATAAGTTGCATCCTTGTCTGTTCTTTCCCCTTGAAGCTTGATTGTACTAATCCTTGTTGTGTATCTGAATGAAATACCAAAAATATCCAAAATGGTGATGTTGTGACTTCCCTAAATCCCATAACCACTTTATTGAAATATTGGTACGTATAAGGCTCAATATAATATCCAACGTTTTGGATATTATAACCATGAGAGATATCCGCAATAACTAGGGAGTATTGTTTTTTAGGAACAATATTTGCAATTTGTTCATAATCACATAATATCACTTTATATTTAAAAGTGTCAAGCCCATTCCAAATGTAGTGATCAAGGGTGTCATCAAGTTGAATAGTTTGATCATGTCTCCTTCTTTCTCTTTCAAACATGGATTTTTGAATAAAACTTTTCAAAGTTTTAGGTACTCCATCTGCATTCTTCTTTGACATATTTAATGAAACAAACAAAAATATAGTTATATATCTATAACTATTAAAATAGAAATAAATTAACTTACAAACGGATAATATGAATGTAATAAATCAACTTACCTTTTTGAATGCAAAAAAAAATTGTTTCAATATTGTTGTAGAGATTGAATTTGTATAGTTGAGTTTAACACCATCCCAATTTCCTTCATTCAACATCTTGACCATTTCCTCTTGTATTGTCATATACACCTTGTGACTAAATAAAAAAAAAAAATGATATAATGATATATATAATAAAATACTTAGAACATTGATATGTTAAACTGAAAAAATTAATTTTATTGTCGCAATATAAATATAAATAACTCAACAAACTTACTTTTTAAATTCATCACACATTTTTTCCATTGACAATTCTCCCGAATTTACATGTGATAATATAGCTATGATAAGTTTCTCATACTTCAGTCCTTGTATTGTTTTCCAAGGTGTTATAGTCATATCATCTGAAAGATTTTTTATTTCAGGACCTATCTTACTTGTGCCACATATCAATGGTTTAGCCTTCTTAACTCTGATTTTTTATACTAATATTTTCCCATAGGGTGAAGATCTCATCTATAAAATCCCATACATGTCCATTTCTAAATACCAATCGAAAATAACTATCCACAAATCTAAATACAACACTTCATTTGTGATTTTTTTATTTTGTATTTTCATCATCAAGTGGGAATCCTATTTCCATACAACATTGCTTCTGAAACTTGCCATCAACATTTGATCTCTCCCCACAACATATTTCATAAAAATCATTATGGATAAATCTCACCCTTTGAAAGAAAGTCATGGACATTCTGTACTCATTGTCTGTGTTATGATCCCATGCCAATAACTTTGCTTCTTGTTACGAGGAAAATATGTCTATGGCTAGGGGTAAACCACAATAGAAGGAAATGACTGTAGAAGTCAACTCTAATATCAATTATGATATATAAAAAAATATGCTAGCAAGACAATATAAAAGGCCTACCTCGTCCAGACATTTGATGAAGTCCATCGTTGAGCACTTGACCCAAAGCAATACACCTGCAACTAGTCCTCAACAACCAAGAAACACAAGAATATGGTGATAATATATAATGTTAGCACAATAAATATCATAATCCATCAACATTCATAAAAATTAAACCCATGGAATGACAACTCAAATATTTGCAAGATATTAATTGGAAGAGAAAATATTATTTCTATTAAAATGTAATCAACATAAGTGAATGAATTACAAAATTTTGTGTCAACATGGTTTGAAACCGAGAAACTAATTTCCTTCCAGTTGGGCCTCCACCACTTCAATCCTCCACCAGAGGAAAGCTCATATAAGAGAGACAATGAGGTTCTCAAACAAGTAGGGAAGAGCTTGGGGGATGAACAATGTGTTTAGACTTAAAGGAAAAAGGGATGCAGACTCAATATAAAGTGAATAATTTCTCCAGAGTAACTTTTCTCTCAAAGTTGAATTCTTCTCATCTTTTCCATAGCTTGGATTTGTCCCATTTGTAGCCTTCAAGTGGAATTTAAGGGTCAAGTTAGAACATTTCCAGTATATGGAAGGCCAAGGATCATAGATATCATGACGTGACATGGAAACCTATCACCATTGTTTAATTTTGGGGACAAATATTGATGTACGTGGGTTGTAGTGGTGAAAATTGCGTATACGCATGTTGTACTATAGGTAGGGCATGTATATGTGGAAAAATAATGTTTTTAGCTCCAGGATTTGTAAAAAGGGACTTCAAGTCTACATAGGGAAATGGAAAAAGGTCCTCTGTGCAAGTTTGCATAGGGTGAGACAAATTTTCCTATAACATATGTCCCCTAATATGTGAGGTCAGAGGATTATCTGCGATGGCTGAAATACATTATAAGACCCAGAAGTGGAGTAATGGGGACCCAGTTGGAAGAACTAGTTGCTCATTACAATCTTTACTGACTTTTCACACATGGATACCAATTTGAATTGCACTACAGATCCATGTGAAAATATACCAAACAACTGTCCATGGCCATGAATAGGCAATACAAAGGTGGCTACATGCCAAAGGTTATCATAGTCATAAACAAGGCCTAGTAAAACAAGTCTCAAAATCAATCTAAAGATATCTGTATACAATGGAGTACAATCTGATCTCCCATGATCACTAACGTCACATAGGTATTGGTCCAATGAAAGGTAGGAACAACTCAGGAAAGATGCAAATATAAATTGATGTCTTCAAGTCTTTTACACAATTTGCCAAAAGTGCAAGTCTACATCATGTGGATAAAGGATTTGAGGTTGAACACAATGAGACTTTGTTTGATTACCTATCATTGAGGTATACCATTAACAAATGAGAGACAAACTACTGATGATGAAAGTAGGTATCAAGGCACCGAGTACATTCTTACAAGTGTGAATAAAGGATTTGGGGTCGAACACTTGAATAATCCATAGATCATGAGACATTGATGTATTCCCAATTGTCAATGGTGAGAGAACCTGTCCCTAATGACTGTAAGTATCTAGGTACTCATAGGACTCTAGGTCTCGTCTCCATAATAGATAAGCTAAATTCAATGGAAGGAGACCCACTAAAAGGAGAGAATTAAGGAATCTCTCATCATTCAAGACAAGGTACAAAGCAGGATCTTGATGATTTGGAGGAAAATAGACAAAGAAAATGCTCATGAACCAATGACCATGTGTGTATTTTGTGTGTGCCAAATACAAGTGGTACATGAAAAAGACCCTTTGAATAGAATCCAATAAGGAAACTTGCTGACAAAGGAGAGGAAACCACCAATAATGCTATTGGCATCCAAGACACTGCATGAATCCTAATGTGTGAATATATGTCTTGTCGTCAAACACAAGGGAAACCACCCAGTCAACGACCAATGATGAAATGTTGAATGTTAGCTTCAAGGTTACCTACCAATGAGGAAAGTAGGACGAGGGTGTGCAATAGGAATACAAATCCATGTGATTCTGAGAAAGAATGAGGGTATGGCCAACATGAAAAGTCAAGAGTTCCGAGGAATGGTCAACACAGGTTGATAGACATCCTTTGAACAAGATCATGAGACATATGGAAGACTCTAGAAGCATAGACTGAATGATGAAACTTTGAGATGCAAGAGGCATCAATATGACTCACCATAGGGATTGGAAGAGTAACCAGTCGGGGGAGTAAAACTTCCATAATGAGCTCAAATTCCTAAGATCATGCTAAACCCAAAATTTTGATGACAAGTGAACTCAAAAAATTTGTGCTCTGTTCAAAGGCGACGTGACTGCTGCCAATATAAGATAATATTCCCTTCCCGACCATCCCTTTTTTGTTTTCTCATAGTCAAATGAATGCTATTATACAGAGGAGGAAACAAGTGTCGCAAGTAATAAAATCTAGTTCCAGTAGTGGAACATACCTATGCTCAATGCAAGAAATTTCATGTGGGATATGGACACTTGGGGGAATGTTTCTTCCTAGGTATAGGGTGTCAAGTTGCAAAGGATATAAACAAGGCTCTTCTTAGTTGAGGATGAAAACTATTGAGGTGATCGAATTATAACACAAAATAGAGAACCAACAATAGGCTCAATACCGCAAGCAAGGGCATGAGATGCAATTACAACTTAACACCAAAAAATATCCTTTTTCATAATCTTAGTCCACTTGGTTTGAAAAGGGGATAAAATTGCACCAAATAGACATCCTTTCAAATCCAATTTATGAGTGTGAAAGAGACAATTTCACCCGACAATATTTTCTCTTTTTGAAGATGAGTTGGAAAAGAGCTTAACCCAGACTCACGATCTTTCAAATCCAATTAATGGGTGTGAAAGAGACAAATCCACTCGACAATATTTTCACATTTTTAGATGATTTAGAAAATATCTTAAATCAGACTTGTTGGGGGGTTTCTAGGTGAGATTTCATGGGGGAGGCCAAGGCTCCCATGCAAGACTTCCATGAAAGGTAAGAATCTTATGAATAGTTGACACAAGCTTGGGAAAACCCAAATCTCTCCAAGGCGAGGAGGATAAAATGCTAGCAGAGGTTACCTTCTCCACAATATATAAGATAACGTCTCTTACTTGAAAGGGAATAGGAGGATGAATTTGATACCCCACAATACCATCCCAGTCAAATGGAACCTCTCTAGGACTCGGGGGGAGAGTACTCAGGGAGAGTAAAACTCTCTCTTGTTCAGAAAGCGCAATACTAGAAATGCTAATGACATGGTTGAAGGACACATCACCCTCCAAAATAAGAGTTGGATTAACCAAATATTGCATCGGTACGACCACTTCTTCAACTGTTGGTTGAATAGGATGTGTGACCACAAGTCTAGGAGACACATCAACCTAAAAAATGGGAGTGTGTCCAGGTGACAATTTCATTGGCATGTCTATCATGCCAATCAAAGGAGAAACAGAGTGTTGGGAAACCAAAGACAACTCAGATCCCAAAGGGCCCCTAGGTGAGGAACACACTTTCAATACCCCAATAGCAGTAGGACACACATGAGTAAGGTGATATCCTTCACAAATCCTACATAGGAACTTGGGTTGACTTCTGAAATGTATAGGATTCTCAAGCATATGAATTCCCCCAACGTCATTCACAATGGCTGGTGACATGATCTCAGTGTGACTGGAAGAGGCTCAAGGCTTATCTCCCACATGATGTATAGAGGTTGGAGATGTGATGTCGGTATGACTCATTGTGACTAGATTGGTTACCCCAACATGACTAGCAACGAATGGTTGTGGATCTTCAACATGGAATGCAAAGGTTCTCAAACGATCCCCAATGTGACTAGCAAAGGTTGGTGATGGGATTCCAGTATGAATTTCACTGATTGGACTTGTGGCAGCGGTGAGTTGTGTCATTTGAGACCATAGTCCTAGGAAAGACTGGTTTTGAGACATTGCAGGCCAGGAAGGGTCCTGGTTTACACCATGTCCATGTCCAGAAAGGTAGTATCCTCCGCCTAATTGATCCGTAGATGTTTGTACAAGCATAATAATTGAAGAATATGTCTGCAAAGATAAACAAGTATGATGAGGATTATTCAAGTGAGTATATATGTTTCCCCCATGTGAAGGGGTTCTGTGAAGAGGGTAACCTGTACCATAAAACCAGTTCCCTTTGTATGAAATACCAAAGGATATATTGGGACCCTCCATGGGAAAAGTGTTCGTAGTAACTGGCATGGTGGATGAAGGATACACAAATGGTGTGCAATAAGTAGAATAACCACCCATTTGAGCACTGACTCTTAAAAAATCATGTCTAGGATTGGATCCGTAAGAGGGGAGGTTCCAACCCCCCATAGTGAGAGTTGGTTCAGAGACATGACTCTTATCAAATGAAGACATGGATAACAGAGTCATCATGCCCCTGGACCCAAAACTAGGATTCATATAAGTAGGAAAGGGAGAGGATGAAAGGGTGAAGGCATGTTTGGCATATCAATAGGAAAATGATTAGAGACCCAAGGCATGGACTGAGTGTCATAATTTTGCATACCATTATGAAAAGAAAATGGATTCGTCCCCATGAAATGAGTGAATGTCATGGGGGGGGTAGTGATAAAGGAGGGAGTCACATGAATTCCACTATCCATGATAATGAAAAATGAAGGCACGATAAAACATCTTAAGGTCAACTAATAATCAAAGATCACACCAAAGTAAAATCAAAAGGCCAATAAAGTGGGTAAAAAGGTATCAAAATCAGTTATAAGGGCCCTCGTGGGCTTAACAACCAGTTGATTAGATCCCACTAGAGAGTTAATCCTCCATAAATGTTGTTTGTTGTCCGGCCCTTATCTGACCCAGGGTACCTTCATAATAACCCCTGCAAGTAACCTATGTGGTACCTAAGTAAAGAAACTAAGAAACCACGGTATAACCAATGCACATGCTAACAATTGTAAGTCAGGTCCACCGTATGGGCAAGGTAACAAAGTATGAAACCTTGAAAGAGTTGCCTCTCATAGAGGTAAGGGTACTAGCAATATCCCCATATATGAATAGATCCCCAGAAATATATCTAATGCTAAGAAGGTATCAGGGGGATATCCCTTCAACCAACCTCACGCGACCTCGTGCTTAAATTAAATTTAAGTGGAGCCTCGTGATATTACTGATTATACAATGGATTTCTCCACTCCCTTAGTCAGACACATATGTTGATTTAATAGCCTTGGAGAAGTTTACTCAAAAAATCCTATTCCAAGGCTCTAAATCCTAAGCTAGTTTTGGCACCCTAGAAAAACTAAAATCATTACTAATCAATTTTAAATTATAGCATTACCTTTAGTGGCCTTTCTTACTCAAAAAAGTGTGGTCGTGAAACTGGTGATGTTATGACTCAATAAGTAAAATAAATGAATATGAATACAATGAAAAGTCCTAACTTCAATTTTCAATAAATGATATGCTTTTCAAAATGCAATTCTCAATTCAGTTCTGCATTTCTAAATAAAATGCAATATTTCTTTACATGTACTAAGATTAATGACAAAGACTTGTTGGCATAGGGGAAGACCTAGGGTTCAACTCTAACATCACACCAACAAGCCCTAACTACTGGCCCTTTCGGCAACACCTACGATGTATATGCAATCTCACCCGAAGTAGCAATAGGGGGTTGCAGGACACGGGTGTCTACAACCAGAGGAAATGGAAGTGGAATCAAGGAAACCACACACATAGATCATATTATTCTTTCCAAGCATACACCTACTTCGCACAGTTATATATCAGATCTAACATACTAATGCATCATCATAGTAATAGAGTAAAGAACAAAGCATCAATCACAGGCGACAACTTGATATACGTGGTTCACCCTCGCCCTAGGGATACGTCCATAGAACTATGCTTTATAACATATTAGGTGAAATCTTACCGTTCTATTTGCGCTCTTAGTTTGCAAATCTTTCTCTTTCTCTCTTCTCTCTATCTCCCTTCCCTGGGCACCCAACTCTGTTAAAGTTTAAGCTATTATTAGGTTACTTTAAATTTAATAGATAACAATAACATAGATAGGATCACTGAGAGAAACATAATCACAAGAGTACACAAGAATTTATCTCAAGAAACCCTCAAGCATAAGAAAACCCAACAAAACTTACTTAATATAGATAGATAGTCAATGCCAAGATAATGAACCAAACAAGACATAAATTCCTCTCCCAAGGATGCGCCTCTCTTTCTCTTCCTTCTTCCGAAAATTGGTAACTGCAGCTTCCTTCAATACTTGTGCACTAGATGAGTGAGCTAAGTGTGTGTCTAAATGAGGTGTTGGCCTCTCTTATTTATACAATTTTGGCACGTGTGGAATTGTCTCTTCATTGTTAGGGCCGACTTCTTCTTTTGGGTGGTTATAACCACCTTTAATATATTTTTGGGCCTCTTTAATATATTCTGGGGCCGACTTCTTGTTTAGCCTACTACAATTAGGTTTTGACCAATCCAAAAAAGGGGATTTTGTCAATTACAATGCTCGACATAATCAATCCACAAAAGGGGATTTATCTAATCAATAATAAATATATTTTATCTTTATCCACAAAAGGGGATAAGAATATTCTTTGTAGTTACACAATATTTTAACACTCCCTCTTAACAAGAAGGATATTCTTTATATTTAGACAGGTCACTAAATGTCAGCATCAAATAGGTAGCAACATCCACTAGATAACATCATCAACTAGGCAACATCATCAATTGGGTAACATCATCAACTGGATAACATCATCAATTGGGTAACATCATCAACTAGATAACATCATCAAATGGGCAACATCATCAACTCGGTAATATCATCAACTGGGTAACATCATTAACTGGATAACTGGAGGCATCCACTTGGTCATCTAGCATCATGATCACTGACTGGCATATCTATAAATTATCGAAAGTTTTGTTCTCTTTATCTTCACACAGAAGATACTCTTTCTTTCTTTATTCTTCACGCAGAATATACTTCTTTATTATCTTCACACATAAGATATCTTATCTTCACACAAAATATGTCTTATCTTCATACATAAGATATTCTATGAGTTTTGTCATTCCTTTTATGTTTTCCCTTCTCTTGTAGTCATCTATCTCACCCATCCACTGGGGAGGACTACTACCATATCTTCACTCATAGTCATCCCACATGAACTAGAAAATCTAAGATGCTAGCCTGGGAAAGACTAGAGTCCCTTTCCATGATCCACGCAGGATCACGACACAAACCTCAAGAGCCAACTAACCATTCCACATGGTCAAGGTTTGTGTTCTAGGCTACTAAATCCTTGGATAGAGGAGAGTATTTACCCACTTCCCCTTGGAGAAACATCCACATTCCTCTCTACAAGGGTGGTCACACCCCTCTCTATGAGGGTATTCTAGCATGTCCCTAGAGTATCCAAAACTCAACACTTGGATAGAGGCCAACCTTGGAAAATTTCTGATTCCCCTTCTCTATGAAGGTCTCTTCCTTCTCTAAGAAGGTCTCTTCTCTTTTCCTTCTCTATGAAGGTCTACCTGTGGGATTTCTCTTTCCTTCTCTATGAAGGTATTTTCTCTTTCTCCTTCTCTATGAAGGTCTAGCTATGGGATCTGAAAAAATCTCTTGTGGTCCAAAACCTTTCCATGGTATAATACCATGTTACCCATCTGCTGGGCACCATCCATCTACTGGATAGCTTTCATATTGATAAAAATATCTGGGCACCATCCATCTACTTTTCTAATTGCATCAAATCACAATCCTTCATTTCGAACTCGGAGACATGGCTCCCTCTTGCACCAAGCTAATAACTTCTAATCACCATCCTTGAAGTTTTCTTCTGTAATATCCTGGGTGCCTTCTTGAGTTCAAATATTTCTTTCTTTCTATCTTCATAATGGATCAACCTGCTCCCTCTGCATCTATAAGAATGGTACTGGAGAAACCTGTAGTTACCTGCATCTCATCCACTATATCTGAGTATCCATCTTTTTCTTCATCTTGAATATTTTTGTTCTGCATCTTTAGGAGCCTCCTGCTCCTATATAAATACTATATATTATTTGTTCTTTACTGATTGTCACCATATCATATTTCCTTCTCATGTTGTCTAACTTCTATAAGTCACAGCATAAGTTATTTCTTTCGAGACTTGTAAACTTACTTACAGTATGATTTCTTTGTCTCTCTCATGAGTGATCATACCTGAAATAAATATTTTATCTCTTTATCCTTTTCTTTGATAAGTCTACATAGACACTGAAATAAAACAAGGTTAATTCACATTCTCGCAAAAATCTAACTTGTAATGATAAAGGATTAAAGTAAACAAGATACTAAAAATAAACATGAATACTTATCTTTTGTTTTTTGTGTGGGGTGGCTCCATGGACTCCACCATTTGATATAAACTATCTTCAACTTAAAGTACATAATCCTTAATTTCTTGTAAGGCTTTCTTTTAGGGAGGAGATTCATCTTCCTCTGCCACATTTGCTTGATGCTTTGTTTTCCCTTTTCCTCGAGGACAGTCATAGGAAAAGTGTCCGAACTTTTGATAGTTGTAGCATCTGATCTTTGAAACATCTCTCTTCTTATCTGGAACTCTTACAGAGTTAGCCTCTTTATTGTTCCTCCTAAAGGAACTTCTTTATTCTTTTGAATTGTAAGATCTTCCTCTTCTTCAAAAATAAATCTCTTATGTTGGTCTGCGAGTCTAGATTCTCCGTATGTGCAATCTGCCCATAACTTATCAAACTTGGGTAACTTGCTTCCTGCACACACTCCTTGTACAAAGGGAATCCAAAATGTTGGAAACCCATTTAGGGTTGTGGTTCCAAGCTATTTTTCACTAATGACATCTCCAATGGCTGCAAGCTGATCTCTAATCTGAGAAGCTCTCATAAGATAGGATGTGACAGACTCTGAGTTGTCCATCTTCATATTACGAAGATGATTTCTTAAGGTACGATTCCAGCTAATGTCTTTCCTTTCATATAATCTGTTGAGTGCTTCATACATTTTCCTAGTTGTCTATAGTTCAGATATATGAGGGATCAAGTGATATTTTACTAAATCTGACACGATTCTCTTTTCTTTCTTTTCATTCTTCTTATGCTTGGTCTTTTGCTCTTCTTCATTTGGTTCTGGTACACCCATTGTAACATGTTCTAGGAGATAATTCTCGTCTACAATCATCTGCAACCTATGCTTCCAAGATATGAAGTTTCTAGATCCTTCCAGCCTGTCTTCTACCCTCATACTGGTAGCCATTATTTATTGTAGAAGAAACCCTAGCCCTTTGGGCTATAGAAATAATAAAAAAATCAAATTTCTTGGATTTGAAAACTGAACTCAACAAAAGATGCACTAGACTGAGGTGAGTATGCTGGTATAGTTAGATTTCTGAAAATCCAAATTTTAACCCTTGAAACTGGACCAACGAATTTCTGGACTAGTGCTTCTGGTTTTCTGGTACTTCTGGTTTTCTGGTACTTCTGGTACTCTAGTACTTCTAGTTTTCTGGTATTTCTAGTACTTTGTGAAAACTAGGGTTTCACTTTTCGGGAGATCTAGCCATTGAAAAGGTGCACTGAAGATGCCAAAGTGTTCCTTGAGGTAGGGCACACCTATCTAGATGGTTTTGAGGCTGAAAAATGTCTTTAATAAAAATCCCTAATTTTCATGTACGACAACAATGACATTTTTCTTTTTCCTATGAAAGATGTTCTCTTTAGCTTAGCTCTAATACCATGTTAAAGTTTAAGCTATTATTAGGTTACTTTCAATTTACTAGATAAAAATAGCATAGATAGGATCACTGAGAGAAACACAATCACAAGAGTACATAAGCATTTATCTTGGGAAACCCTCAAGGGGAAGAAAACCCAACAAAACTTCCTTAATATAGATAGCCAATACAATGCCAAGACAATGAACCAAAAAAGACAAAAATTCCTCTCCTAAGGATGCACCTCTCTTTCTCTTCCTTCTTCCGGCAACTGGTAACTGCAACTTCCTTCAATACTTGAGCACTAGATGAGTGAGCTGAGAGTGTGTCTAAATGAGGTGCTAGCCTCTCTTATTTATACAATTATGGCATGTGTGGAAGTGTCTCTTCATTGGCAGCGCCGACTTCTTCTTCTAGGTGGTTATAACAACCTTTAATATATTCTGGGGCCGAATTCTTGTTTAGCCTACTACAATTAGGGTTTGACCAATCCACAAAAGGGGATTTGGTCAATTACAATGCCCAACATGATCAATCTACAAAAGGGGATTGATCTAATCAATAATAAATATATTTTATCTTTATCCACAAAAGGAGATAAGAATATTCTTTTCAGTTACACAATATTTTAACAAGCTGCAGGGTTGATCTTTGCACCTAGCTGAAGATCTTACAACACAGACTTCTCTCACCACACAATACTTCTCTCTCAACAATCACTCATCATCACATACTCGAACCCATATCGGGTCCTCTTGACCTTTATTTATACATTACAATAGCTCACGAACAACCTTAGACTAAAGCCTAGGTGTCAAAAACCCTAGATACCAAAACCCTAGGTGTCTAAAACCCTAGGTCAACTTGACCCATGTTTTCAGAGCTTTGATAGCCTATCTTTCCTTCCTTCCCACGAGGTTCTCTAAGAATCTATTGGTGGATTTTTTCTCTTGCTGATTTTTCCACGATCCACCTTCCTTTCTGATCTGTCTTCCTCGATCTCCTCATCTAACGGCTTTCTCTCTTGGACTTCACTCCATATTTTATTCTTATTTAACCACTTTGACCTAGTCTCAGTCAGCCTTCCTTCCACGCAGTTTTTGTTTCACCTTTTCTTCTATAATTTTCTCTTTCTTCCATACCCAAGGGCCAACAAGCCCCCAACACTCACCTATGACTTGTCCCGAGGCACTCTAATCTGAATCTTTTGTTGTACCTCGACTTTAGACTATGCAACACAACCTATGATTCCTGCTCTATTCCTCCACCCTATCTGCAGACTGTCTTTCTTTTGTTTGGTACCCAGTCTCAACTGCACCTGGTACCTACACCCTTCTCCTTCTTTTTTTACCGAGAGATGTGAGGCAACTGGTTGTCATAGTACAATTTCAACCGATTCCCATTCACCAATCCTTCCTTCCACTCCCCATTCAAAGTCTTCAGTTGTGCATCTCCTCCTTCTGTAACATAGGAAACCTCCTATGGTCCCATCCAATGTGTTCTTAACTTCCTTGGATGCTTCATGAACTTGCTATCATATACCAATACTGGATCTCCTTGATTAAATGATTTCTTCTTCATATGTCTGTCATGGTAGGCCTTTTCTCATTCCTTCTAAACCTACTGATGAAATACCACAATAAATCTATCTTCTTCTAGTTTGACCAACTGTGCCAACCCCTCTTGAACAATTCCAGTGTAATCCATATCTGTAAAGGCTGCAATTCTTAATCTAGGAACTAAATATTCCATGGGTACAACTGCTTCTAGGCCATAAACCAACTTAAAGGGGGTCTTCATTGTCATCTTCTTACAAGTAGTTCTATAGGCCCATAACACTACTGGTAATGTCAAATCCCATTCATCTCTATTGACACTGCAAATATTTGTCAACACTATCTCCAAGATCTTGTTGAAGGCTTCAACCATAACATTCACCTGCGGGTGTTATGGGGTTCTCTTCTGATGGTGAACTTCAAATTCCTGAGTCGAGGCTTCAATAGTCTTATTAATAAAATGTGTACCTTTATCATTCATGAGGATCTTTGGGCATCCAAATCTGGTTATGATATCATCAAATATGAAACGTGTAGTTGTAGTTGCACTACACTCCTTAACTTCTCTTACTTCTTCCCATTTGGTCAAATACTCTGTCACAGTGATGATGTATCTGGCTCCTATGTGCTTCCCTGTTGGGTTTATAGGTCCCACAAAGTCAATGGCCCATTTATCAAATTCTTTTAAAGTTAGATGGGGTGATAAAGGCATCTCATCTCTTCTGGATAGTTTCCCAACTCGTTGGCATACATCACAAGATCTATAGTATTCTTTATCATCTTTGTGTAAAGTGGGCCACCAGAGGCCAGCTCTAAGAACCTTCTGCACTGTTGATTTTCCTGCAATTTCTTCATGAGATTCTGCTAAAATCAGTGGTCGTTCTACCTCCGTAACACATCTTCTAAGGATCTCATCAGGTCCCATATTATATAGTTGTCCAAATATAAGCGAAAAATATACAATGCGCACTACTAGTTGTTTCTTCTGAATGGTTGTGTATTCACGAGGTGTTATTCCTGTTGATAGGAACTGAACTATCTTGATGAAGTGATCATCAAACTTTCTAATGGCCAACACTTGTGCATCTAGTAGTGTATCCTCCAAACTAGTAGGTTACTCTCCATGTTCCAACCTAGACAAGTGGTCGGGTCCCTTGCTCATCCTTCCTGGCTTCACCACAATTTCAAAATCGTATTACTAAAATAACATAAGCCATTTGCATATACTTCCCCCCAACACTGGCTTGTTGACTAGGTATTTTAGCATGGACTGATTAGTGAACGTCTTAAAGTGTCCTCCTAACAAGTAGTGAAAAAAAAATTGTAGTGCATACACCATGGCTAACCCTTCTATCTCGGTGGTGGTGTAATTTATCTCATTTGTTGAGAGCTTCCTTCTAGAAAAGGCTAACAGGTGGTCAATATCTCTTGCTCCTAGTTGTGCTAACACTGCTCATAGTGAAATAGAAGATGCATCGACATGCACATGAAATTCCTTTCTCCAATTTGGGAAAACTAGAATAGGTGTGGTAACCATTTTCTATTTCAATGTGTCGAAGCTCTGTTGACATTCTGCTATCCATTGAAAATGACAATATTTCTTCAGAATCTTCTCCATAGGTGTTGTAATCTGTGCGTAGCCCTTAATGAATTTCCTGTAGTACCCAGTATATGTTGGATGACTGAGAGGGGGGGCAGTGAATTAGTTGTTACTGGGATTAAACAATTATGCTTATTTTAAACTCTTTACACAACATTTAATGATAGTCACAATAATGCAGGGAAGTAAGCAATAGAACATTCAACATCAGTCACACATATGAGATACAAAGAGATAGATATTTCCTGAGGAAACCCATATAGGGTAAAAACCTCTTCTTCTTTATATGATAAGAAATCTTTACATTCTTTACATTATCATACATATTAGCACCAACTCATAATGAGGCTACAACCTCTATTTTGCAAGCTACTACTTGTTGAGAGCACCAACTCTCTGGATTCTCTAGCACCAACTAGAAGGAAGCCCCAACTCCCTGGTTTCTCTAGCACCAACTAGAAGGAAGCACCCAACTCCCCGGTTTCTCTAGTACCAACTAGAAGGAAGCTACAACTCCTTGGTTTCTCTAGCACCAACTAGAAGGAAGCACCAACTCCCCGGTTTCTCTAGCACCAACTAGAAGGAATCTACAACTCCCTATGTTCAAGCACCCACTTGAACCTATGAGGACAACAGTCCTCCCTAGCACCTCCCTACCACTGTGAAATCTAAATATTTTCTATTAAGACTTATTACAGTGATATAAAGTTCTTCAATGGCTTACCGGTCTCATCACTGTTCTTCTACACTGCACTGCTCTGTCTGCATCAGTGTCTTCTGCACACTCCTTGCGCTTTCTGTTCTTTTCCCTTTTATGCTCTCTACGCCATATCCCTTCAATGCACCATTCCCCTTCTATGCATTTATGCTACTGTGCTCTACCTCCTTCTTCACACCTCAATCACACTCAATCGCAACAACCCAGATCTCTTTCTTGTTCTGCATTCTTATAGTCTCTGTTCTCCTTTTGCATGCAATATATCCCAACTCCTCATGTCAAGTACTCTACCTGATCATCATTGCAACTTTTTAGCTTCTCTGGTAGTTCAACCTACGCATCCAACATCACTGGGTGTTATGCTGATATTTCTCAGCCTGTCTCGCAATTGAGACTCTTCGTCTTCTCTATCATAGTCGAGCTAATCCTCTCTATTGCAGTTATAGGCTTCAACACCCATCCATCTATCAATCACCTCGAAGAATAGTCTTCAATCACTGGACAATGCCTCGAGCCTCTTTCTCTTCTTTGGTGATCATGCTCAAGCCTCTTCAAGTCCTCTGGCAGGAACCATCAGTCATTTCTAGTAGTTACACTGTGAAGGGAAATAGTAGCCCTCCGATCATAGTCAAGTTCACCTGCACCATTGGATGGAGTTCGTAGGGTCTTGCGCTTAATTCATTGTTTCATATTTTGGCATTTTAGCAATCCTGTTGTGAGGCATCTCGACTCTCCAAGTCGCGGTCCCCGAAACTTCGAAATGGAGCTTGCCACTTCAATATTTTCTCTACATTTCTTCAACGATGTGACCACCATCGATGACCAAGCACTTATCCATAAATCACTTTTGCAATTTCACAATTCGACATTTCGACATCCTTGATGCAAAGATTTCTTTACGCTCCAAGTCCTGATCCCCAAAACTTTGAAATGGAGCTTGCCGCTTTGAGCTCTCTTCTATAGTTCTTCAACGATGTGACCACTAGAATATGACCACTCTCCAATCACACAAGTGCTTCGATCTCCGAATCAATGTTCCTCGATCCGTGGTGATCGGATGACTATCCTCTGCCCCAGGACTTCAGCCTTCGGGAGTTTGGGGGGTGATGGAGTTAAAACTCTCGAAACAAAAACTCCCTAAGTGAGGTCAGTATTGCATCACTCGATGATGTGTTGTGAGCCGAGTGGCTGTCACGTGTCACTCACAATTGTGATTTCCAGTGGCCTGAAATGCCAAATCAACTTGACACTTGTCGTTGTCTGATCGTGCCATGTGTCATAGTCTTCCACCTGTCCTTTCTGACGTGGTCTGCCACATTCATCTTCTAGATCTGTCGGCCCAGATCACTTTGCAATTTCACATATTGTGATTTTGACATTCTTGATGTGAATGTTCTTGACACTTCCAAGTCTTGGTCTACGAAACTATGAAATGGAGTCAGATCAGCTTTTCATCTTTTCGCACTTCGCAACTTCGGGACTCCTATGATGAGGAGTCTTAATACTTGAATCCTCCATCTCCTGGTATCCAAAACTTCGAAATGGAGTCAAATCAACGGTTCACATCAACCTTCGATCTGATGGCTAAGGTTATTTTGCAATTTCGCATATCGCGAATTCGAGAGGTTAGAGAACCCCTTTCCTTTGAATTTCTAGTCAGCGAAAGGATGATCTTTCACCATGTATCCTTCTTGGATTGACGATCCAATTTTGTGCTTGATCCAATGATTGAGATTATATCATGGTTTAGCATATCGTGATTTCTCATTTCGCGACTTTGGGACTCTTGTAGTAAGAGTTCTTGACATCCCCAACTCCCAGTATCCGAAATCCCTGTATCTGAAACTGTCTCCTACTTTCAGGATTTCGTCATTTCTCATTTCATGATTTCAGGACTCCTGTGGTGAAGAGTTTCGACACTTTAAATCCCAGTATCCAAAACTGTCTCCTGCTTTTGGGATTTTGGCATTTCGCATTTCGTGATTCTGGGACTTGTCGTGAGTTTCCTTGAAACCTCCACCTCCTGGTATCTGAAACTTCGAAATGGAGTGGAATCAATTTATCCCTGATCTTTCTTGCCTGCCTGTAAACCATCAAATGATCAAGCACACTCTTGCACTCTACGTGCACCTCTGCACTTATCCTCCTGAGCTTACTTTGTCCCTGTTTTTCCATCGCTACATACTCTGATCTTTCCATCAATGACAAGCACACCTACCTAAAAACATGCCAACAATCGCCCCCTTTGGAATTGATGGAAACCTTGAATGACTGCACTCATCTGTTTGGACCTCCAACTGTAGCATCCAGTTTGGACCACTCCTTTTCTCCCCCTTTGACATTAATGTCAAAGAAAACATGCCCCCCCTCAGTTGTTGCAGTATTTTTAGGAGGTATCAGATATTCATTCAATACGAAGCTCTCGCTAAAAGGATAGGCTCTCTTAGGTGTGAGACGGGATGACACCCAGCTTCTGTCAGAGATATTCAAATGGTGTCTTGGCTAGGGGTTTAGTAAAGATATCTGCAATTTTTTCTATTGTTGGAATGTAGTGGACCTGAAAAACCTTATTGGTGACCTGCTCTCTCAGAAAATGGTATTTTATGGGAATATGCTTGGTCTTGGAGTGGAATACAGGATTCTTAGACACATTGATGGCACTAATGTTATCACAATGAATTGGGATTGGTGCTATGTATTTTACCTCGAAGTCTACAAGTGTCTGAATCATCCATAATACCTGAGTGCAACAGGTAGCAATAGCAATATACTCTGCCTCTGTAGTTGATAAGGAAATGGAACCTTTATTTTTACTAAGCCATGCTACTAATGAGTCACCCAGGAAGAATGCTCCTCCACTGGTGCTTTTTCTCTCATCAACACAGTTTTCCCAATCTGCATCTGAATAGGCAGTTAACTAAAAAATTTTATTTCTGGGATACCACAGACCATAAGTCATTGTTTCTTTCAAATACCTAAATATGCTTTTGACAACTTACAAATGACTCTGTATAGGTGCAGACTGATATCTTCCTACCATTCCAATAGCATGCATTATGTCTAGGCAAGATGTTGTGATGTACAACAGGTTGCCTATCATTGACCTATATGAATTTTGATCAACATCAGGTGAGTCATCATCCTTTCTTAATTTGCATCCAGTAACCATAGGTGTACCCACATGTTTATAATATTCCATTTGAAACCTTTTCAACATTTCTCTTAGATATTTTTCTTGAGAAATGAACATCCTTTCAGACCTTTGAGTAATTTGCAGACCAAGAAAAAATGACAGTTCACCTATCATAGACATTTCAAACTCAGAATCCATGGAAGAAGCAAACCATTGTACCAATGAATCCTTATTACATCCGAAGATGATGTCATCTACATAGACCAATACGATGAGCATATCATTATCCTTTGTTTTGATATATAGATTGTTGTCAAGTGTTCCTCTCTTGAACCCTTTTTCTTTGAGATACGTATCCAGTCTGTGATACCAGGCTCAAGGGTCTTGTTTTAACCCATATAAATCTTTTTTCAGCTTGCATACTAAGTCAGGGTTATCAGACAGTTTGAAACCCTCTGGTTGTTCCATATAGACTTCTTCATCTAAATCTCCATTTAGAAAAGATGACTTGACATCCATTTGATAGACTTTAAACCTTTTATGACAAGCATAGGCAAGAAAGATTCTGATAGCTTCTAATCTTTCTATGGGCACAAATGTTTCATCAAAATCCAATCCTTCTATTTGAGCATATCCTTTACAGACCAATCTTGCTTTGTTCCTGACAACTTGTCCCTGCTCATTCAACTTATTCTTAAAGATCCATTTGGAACCAATGATATTTTTACCTTCAGTTCTATGAACCATCTCCCATGTATTTTTTTTCTCAATTTGATCAAGTTCATCATTCATTGCTTTAACCCAATGGTCATATTTTCTAGCTTCATTAAAATTCTTGGGTTCCAGCAAGGATATGAAAGCTATATGTGATTGTTCAGTGTCTTCGATTATATTTCTCCTGGTTTGTGCACCTTTGTCTTTTTCACCAATTATCTGACTTGCAGGATGATTCTTTTGAGTGATTATGGAGGAGGAATTTGAAGTTGTCTGTCGATTTGAATCTGTCTGAGTATCTATGTCTTCATCTAATTTAGAGTCTTTGTTTTATTATTCTTGGACCTATTCATCTTCATCTTTAGCTGTTTCCTCTGTAGACGAATCATTATTGTACACCTCTCTTGCTGGGATTCCTTCATCAACTTTTATGTCAATATTGTCAACCATTTTAAGCAGCCTCTTATTATAGCATTTGTATCCTTTACTATTTGTAGCATACCCTAAGAAGATACCTTCATCAGCCCTGTCATCATATTTGGCAAGGTTCTCATCATTATTCTTTATGTAACATTTACTCCCAAAGACATTGAAGTGTTTGATTGAAGCAGGTCTCCCATACCATAGTTCATAAGGTGTCTTGTCACTTTCTGGTCTGAGGTGGGCTTTGTTAAGAACATGGACTGCTGTGTGTATTGCTTCTACCCAGTAGGTTTGACCAATGTTCTTCTCATTCATAATTGACCTGGCCATTAGCTGCATTGTTCTGTTTTGCCTCTCAACTACTCCATTTTGTTGAGGAGTTCTTGGGATTGTGTATTCTCTCTTGATCCCATGCTTATCACAGAATTCCTTGAAATCACTTGACATAAATTCTCCTCCTCTATCTGATCTTACTGCCTTTAACCTCTTTCCTGTTTGATTCTCAGTTAAAGCCTTAAATATTTTAAACTTCTCAAATGCTTCAGTTTTTTCCTTCAGAAAGGCAACCCAAGTAAGTCTGGAGTAATCATCAATAATCAGCATGAAGTAATTTTATTTCCCTATGCCTTCCTATCTTGATGGTCCACATAAATCCATGTGAACTAGTTGGAGTGGTTTCTTTGTTGAAGTAAGGCTCTTGGACTTAAACTGTGTCCTGGTTAGCTTTCCTACTTGGTAGGGTTTACACATTGAATCTTGAGGCTTTGATATTCTCGGAATATCTTTTACTGCCTCAAGATTTTTGAGCTTGATTAAGTGGTTAAAGTTTAAATGTCCAAGTCTCCTATGCCATAACCAACTTTCATCATGTTTTCTTAGATGACACTCTTCTCTATTTTCTTTCAGCACATATACATTATTTTCTGTCCTTATGCCTTTGGCCACCACTTGTCCTGAGTTTACAGACTTTATTTTGCAGTCCTTGGACATGAACACCACTTCACATCCTCTGTCACACATTTGAATTACACTGATCATATTATGTTTCAGCCCATCTACAAGTCGAACGTCTTGGGATTTTCCTTTTCCATTACTTAAACTCATCATCCCTTTACCCTTTATTTTACCTAGAGCATCATTTCCAAAGGTTACGTTTCCTGATTTTCTTTCACTTAGAGATAGAAAATTACTTTTGTCTCCCATCATATGTTTGGAGCATCCACTGTCTATACACCAAGGGTTCATTTTTCTTCAAGCTGACAAAACTAATCCACACTTGTCACTTTCTTTCTTCTTCCAAACCTTGACATTTTCAGCAGGGGAATTCAAATATGGTTCATAGTTCCTTAGTCGATAGTAAACATATTTATGTCCATAGTTATGACAGATGTAACATTCAATCTCATTGTTCAATAGGTCAAAATTATTATTGCAACGTTGTCTACTCATTGACTGTTAATTATTTCTTGACCTCCTTAGTTGCATGTCACTAGACTTAATTTGGCAATTTGCAATCTATGAAGGTTTGTTACTTGGATGCATCATTCTTTGTTGTAACAAGTATTTATTCCTTTGAAATCTTAATTGCTCATGTTTAAGTCTTAAGGAACAATTTATAGCTTTGTGACCAAAGTTAGAACAGTAGAAACAATAGCCATAGAAAAATTCTTTGTACCTGAAAAATGGTTGTCTTCTTTGAGCAAATCGATTTCTTCCATGCTGATGACATATTTCAGGAGGGAGCACATTATTTCTTTGTTCTAGAGATTCAGTCCTAGTACCTTTTTCTTTACTTGTCTTGGGTGGCTGATTGTCTTCCTTTGTTTATGCAGGTTTGTTGTTGTCATTGGTTGTAGATTTGACAAACTTGATGGGCTCTTCGTTTCTTGGCTTACCACTACTTGATCCGTGTTCATAAAACATACCAGTTTTCATCTTTGGATTCCTTTGTTGATTCAGAATGGTGGCTAATCCTTCTGAGGCTTTGATACTTGCTAGATTCTGGTTATACAAGGCTTGAAACTTCTCCATCTCTTTCCTAGTTTTCACTACTTCTTGTTCTAAGGCTTCACATCTTGCCTTCTTTTCTGATAATTGTTGTTTCAAAATGTCTTTGATTTTCTTTGCCTCTTCTAATTCCACTTTTAGAATGACAAGGTCTTCATCAGGTTCTTTACTGTCTTTCTTGAACTGTATCAGAAATTGTCTTTGCTTTCTGTTCTTAATTCTTAGTCTGTCAATCTCTTCCAGTGCACTGATCAGTTCTCCTTCCATGTCAACCACAACTTCTTCTTCATTAGCATCACTTCCTATGATTTTATTATAATAATCCTCTTTATCCATAAGTATGAAGTCATTTATTTTATCTTCAATAGAGGAGTCATTGTCTTCATCATCTGAAGGATCATCATCATCGTTTACGTAAAGAATTTTCTTAAAGTTATTCTCTTTAAATAAATTTATGTGTTTGTGCTTCTCCTCATCATCACATGTCTGATCCTTTCTTTTGTGGGGACATTTATTTGCAAAATGACCTATCCTACCACAGTTGAAACATTTGAAAGGTAGTTTACCTTTGTATTTTCCTGATCCCTTCTTTAGTCTCTTCACAAATTTTTCTTCAATTTCATCGGGCTTAGAATCCTCATTCTTGTCTTCTTTAAATGATGCTTCTCTGGAGGTGGGTTTATCTTTAACTATTCTCATTTCATATGCAGTCAATGTTCCTAGAAGTTGATTAAACTCCAAGGTTTTTAGATCATTAAGTTCTTCTATAGTAGAGACCTTTGGGTTGAACCTATCTGGGAGAGATCTCAAGATTTTCTGAACTAAAGAAGGTTCCTCAATTTTTTCACCAAGTACTTTCATTACATTTACCATTTCTTCTACACTCAAAAAGATTTTTCTAGCAATTTCATCTTCCTTCATCTTCAGCTATTCAAACTATATTCTATAGGTTTGAAGCTTGGCGTCCTTTACCTTCTCATTACCTTCATAACTGCTAATGAGCTTGTCCTACATTTGTATGGCAGTTCCTAGGTGCATAACTTTTACGAATTCTGCTTCTGCAAGCCCATTCAAGATAGAATTCATAGCCTTAGCATTGAAGCTAAATTCTAGATTGTCATCCTTATTAGCTAGTACAACTGGCTTTACATAACCAATATCTACCACATCCCAGACATCTGCAGCTAAAGCCATTATGTAGGTTCTCATTCTAACTTTCCAGAAGGAAAAGTTTGTTCCATTGAACATAGGGGCCTTATTGGTTGAATTTCCTTCATGGCTTGACATGTTTAAGCTCTAGGATCTACCCTTAGATAAAAGGGTCCGGATCTGATACCAATTGTTGGACAACTAAGGGGGGGGGGTGAATCAGTTGTTACTGGGATTAAACAATTATGCTTATTTTAAACTCTTTACACAACATTTAATGACAGTCACAATAATGCAGGGAAGTAAGCAATGGAACATTTAGCATCAGTCACACATATGAGATACACAGAGGAAGATATTTCTCGAGGAAACCCATATAGGGTAAAAACCTCTTTTTCTTTATATGATAAGCAATCTTTACATTCTTTACATTATCATACATATGAGCACGAACTCATAATGAGGCTACAACCTCTATTTTTCAAGCTACTACTTGCTGAGAGCACCAACTCTCTGGATTCTCTAGCACCAACTAGAAGGAAGCACCAACTCTTTAGTTTCTCTAGCACCAACTAGAAGGAAGCACCAACTCCCCGGTTTCTCTAGTACCAACTAGAAGGAAGATACAACTCCCTAGTTTCTCTAGCACCAACTAGAAGGAAACACCAACTCCCCAATTTCTCTAGCACCAACTAGAAGGAAGCTACAACTCCCTATGTTCAAGCACCCACTTGAATCTCTGAGGACAACAATCCTCCCTAGCACCTCCCCACCACCCTGAAATATAAATATTTTCTATTAAGACTTATTACAGCGATACAAATTTCTTCAATGGCTTACTGGTCTCATCATTGTTCTGCTACACTGCGTTGCTCTGTCTTCATCAGTGTCTTCTGCACACTCCTTGCACTTTCTGTTCTTTTTCCTTTTATGCTCTCTGCACCATATCCCTTCAATGAACCATTACCCTTTTGTGCATTTCTGCTACTGCGCTCTGCCTCCTTCTTCACACCTCAATCACACTCAACTGCAACAACCCATATATCTTTCTTGTTCTGCATTCTTATAGTCTCTGTGCTCCTTGTGCATGCAATATCTCCCAACTCCTCATGTCGAGTACTCTACCTGATCATCATTGCAACACTTTAGCTTCTCTGGCAGTTCAACCTACGCATCCAACATCACTGGATGTTATGATGTGATTTCTCAGCCTGTCTCACAATTGAGACTCTTTGTCTTCTCTATCATAGTCGAGCTAATCCTCTCTGTTGTAGTTATAGGCTTCAATGCCCATCCATATGGCAATCACCTCTAAGAATAGTCTTCAATCACTAGACGATGCCTCGAGCCTCTTGCTCTTCTTTGGTGATCATGCTCAGGCCTCTTCAAGTCCTCTAACATAAACCATCAGTCGTTTCTAGGAGTTACACTATGAAGGGAAATAGTATCCCTCTGATCATATTCAAGTTCACCTGCACTGTTGGTTGGAGTTCGTAGGGTCTTGCATTTAATTCACCATTTCACATTTCGACATTTCAGAAATCCTGTTGTGAGGCATCTCGACTCTCCAAGTCGCGGTCCCCAAAACTCTGAAATGGAGCTTTCCACTTCAATCTTTTCTCTACAGCTCTTTGATGATGTGACCACCATTTGTGATCGAGCGCTTATCCATAAATCTCTTTTGTGATTTCACAATTTGGCATTTCATCATCCTTGATGCAAAGATTTCTTTATGCTCGAAGTCTCGATCCCTAAAAATCCAAAATGGAGCTTGCCGCTTCTAGCTCTCTTCTACAGTTCTTCGATGATGTGACCACCGAAATATGACCACTCTCCAATCACACAAGCTCTTCGATATACAGATCAATGGTACTCAATCCATGGTGATCGGACGACTATCCTCTGCCCTGAGACTTTAGCCTTTGAGACTTTGGGGGAGTTATGGAGTTAAAACTCCTGAAACAAAAACTCCCTGAGTGAGGTCAGTATTACGTCACTCGATGATGTGTCTTGACCTAAGTGGCTATCATGTGTCACTCAGAATTGTGATTTCCAGTGGCCTGAAATGCCAAATCAACTTGGCACTTGTCATTGTCTGATCGTGCCACATGTCATAGTCTTCCACCTGTCCTTTATGACATGGTCTACCACATTTACCTCTTGGCTCTGTCGGCCCTGATCACTTCGTGATTTCGCATATCGCGATTTTGTCATTCTTGATGTGAATGTTCTTGAAACTTCCAAGTCCTAGTCTACAAAACTCTGAAATGGAGTCAGATCATCTTTTTGGCTTTTATCACTTCGTAACTTCAAGACTCCTGTGATGAGGAGTCTCGATACTTGAATCCTCCATCTCCCGGTATCTGAAACTCCGAAATGGAGTCGGATCAACGGTCCACATCAACCTTCAATCTGACAGCTAAGGTTATTTCATGATTTCGCATATCACGAGTTTTAGAGGTTAGGGAACCCCATTCCTATGACTTTCCAGTCATCAAAAGGATGATATTTCTCCACGTATCCTTCTTGGATCGACAGTCCAGTTTTTTCCTTCATCCAATGGTTGAGATTATATCGTGGTTTAGCATATCGCGATTTAACATTTTGCGACTTCAGGACTCCTATAGTAAGATTTCTTGACATCCCCAACTCCCTGTATCCGAAATCCCAGTATCCGAAACTGTCTCCTGCTTTCAGGATTTCGGCATTTCACATTTTGTGATTCTGAGACTCATGTGGTGAATTGTTTTGACACTTCAACTCCCAGTATCTGGAATTGTCTCCTTCTTTCGGGATTTCGTTGTTTCGCATTTCGTGATTCCAGGACTTGTCGTGAGTGTCCTTGACACCTCCACCTCCCGATATCCAAAACTCTGAAATGGAGTTGGATCAATTTATTCTTGATCTTCCTTGCCTTCCTGTAAACCATCAAATGATCAAGCGCACTCTTTCACTCTGCGTGCACCTCTACACTTATCCTCCTGATCTTACTTTGTCCCTGTTTTTCCATCGCTACATACTCTGATCTTGCCATCAATGACAAGCACACTTGCCTAAAAACATGCCAACAGTATATCTCATTGTAGTGCGTAGGTCTTTGACTGAAGTAGGAGGGGGTAAATCGACAATAATGACAATCTTATATGGATCTACCAGTAACCCCTGCTTACACACAATATGGGCCAACAACACTCCAAAGGGAGAAAAGAAGATTCATTTCTTTAGGTTCAGGGCAATCTTACATTGCTTTCACTTATCCAACATCATTCTTAAGAATTCAATATGGTTTTTCAATAAGCTAAAAACAGTCCAATCATCGAAATAAGATTCTAGAAATTTATGTAAAAACACCTTGAATGCTTTGACCACCACCCTAGAAAATATGGCTAGTGCATTATTCAATCCAAAAGGAATCATTGTGTATTGGTAGGATCCCCATTTTGTTGCAAATGTGGTATTATGGAGATATTCCTTGGTAATCTTGATCTGATGGTATCCTAAAAATCCATCGGTGAAGGAGTAGACTTCCTATCCTCCCACGTTATCTAACACTTCGTTAGTAAATGGTGTAGGGAATGGATCATGTAGACATGCATCGTTCAACTTCCTAAGATCTACATAGATCATGATCTCTCCTGTTTTCTTATCCTGAACCACCATAGGGTTAATCCACTCTGATTCTTCAACATGTTCTATGATTCCTACTTCCATCATGCTGTCTAGTTCAATCTTCACTTTCTCCTTATATTTAGGTTTCAATATGTAATGTCTTTGTTTAACTGGCCTTGCATCTGGTTTCAAGGGGATCTTCATCTCTCCCATGGGCCCTTTAATGCCCTTCATATCAGTGAACTTGGTTGGAAACAAATCCTAATATTTATGCAGTAACTCTATGATCTTGTCAATAATGGCATCATCCCAGTAATCTCCAACATTAGAAATCTTAGGTGCTTTCTCTGTTCCAATATTAAATTTCTTGATTTTTATTGGATGTCTAATAAAAGGTAGTTCGACTCCTAGCCCTTCTATGTCTCTCTATCCTTCCATTTCTGCAATGTTCACATTCTTAGGATCATCGTATTTATCGGTGTTGATATTGTAGCATCCTTGCAATTTCTGAAGAGGTGCAGTCCATTCATCCTCTTTTTTCTCCACAGGAAGGCTAGGTGCTTCCTCAAATACTTTTTGTCTTACAATCTTTAAAGCTTGATCTACCAGACAGTGTTGACTCTCAAATTAAAATGTAGCTACAAAATTCTGAGTCATACCTTGCCAATATGCAGTGGTGAGGCACAGTTTCTCTTCAAGGTACCAGTTGATAGGCATTGTGTCTAGAGTATTGATGAATTTATGCACCCACTACTCTTGAGAAATGTTTCTCTAGGACTCCTCACAACCTTGGACATGGTCTTTCGGACAACTTTGACCTGTGTACCTAAATTCCCATATTTTGACTTGTTCTGAAAATCACACTGTCATCAAAGTGCAACATTGTATCCAGTTTGTGATGTTCCATTTATGTGCTCCCCACCATCTTGCTGGAGTATCTTTCAAAGCCTTTTCTAGTGCCAATAGTCTCTGTTGTACAGGTACAATTTCTTGAAATTCCAATAAGAAAGTTTCTAAGTGATTCAAACCATCAAATGTGGGTAAATTACTTACTGTTGTGCCGATTGAGTGGACTTCTCTGGTCAATCTAGCACATCTCCATGTAGATACTTCATACATTTTGTTCTGCCAGTTCTCCAATTCTTCTTCTAAGTCTGATGAACATGCACTGTCACTTCGCCAGCTTAAATTCCCATCTGTTGTAGGATTAATGTAATCTTGCAGTCTTGTTGTTAGTTTGTATATATTCTCCAACATATATGCATAGTCTTCTTCTCTGATGGGCTCTGTGTATTTGGGACCTTCATCAGGATCCAAAGGTTCGATGACCCTAAGGTCATCACCTTCAAAGGCCATTCTTCTTTTTTTCAAGTCAATAACAATAGAATTGTTGAAATCCCAATCAATTCCTAACAACGCGGGGTAAGGAAAACTATCATTGACTATCTCAATCACCTCAAAGTCCACAAATGTTCTGACCCCATCGATGTCCACAAGGACATGTTCCAGTCTTCCAAAGGGGCTCACAGCCTATTGATTGGCCATCCTAAGCCTGATGGGAGAATAGATAAACTTAGGTTTTCCCATCAGTACCCAGGCCTTCTTCATCTTAACATTGACCTCTGATCCTAAGTTGAGGACCACATAATCTATATCATAATCTCCAATTTGAGCATTAAGGTGTAGTTCCTTATTTGTCCTTCTCTTTTTGGATAGTTGATGTACTGCTTTATTCAAGAGAGGATCTACCTTTCCTATCTCATACTATCTGATGAATTTTTGTAGCTCTTGTATGGATTTTTCATCCTTAACTAAATTAATGTAAGTGCACAGGAACTCCATGAGGTTGCTTACCTCTTTTCCCTCTCCAGTCGAAGCAGACTGATCAAATTACAAAGGCATTCCACATTCTCTCACTTCTGGTTGTTCCTTTGATGAGGAAGCTTGATCTCTTCCAAACTCTTTTCTTGCCTTTTCAAATTTCTACTTCTCTCTCTTTGTATCAAATTCTTGTGTCTTCTCTGCATCATTTCTGATTCCTGATGGTTCTGTAGTCTTCCTTGAAGTCACCCTATCTTCTCCTATAGAAGTGCCTCCTCTAGTGATAACAATGACTCTGGGATCTACTCCGCAAGGTTCTGCTATGATTAGTTGTAGATGTTGGTTCCCTCCTCATCTTTCTTGATGTTTGGCTAACATCGCATGACAATATTCTATGACATGTTAAAATGATTTGCAGTAACTGTAAGTGGTACAAGGGTTCTGATAGTCCCTTCCCAAAGGCCCTGGCTATGTACAATTATAACAAATGATCTGACCTCTACCTCGACCCATTTCTCCTCCTCGTCCTCTTCCTCTGAATCCACAATGAGGGTTGAAGTTTCCTCTTCCAAGGGAATTATACTACCTAGTGTTCCCTTCTTGTTGTACTTTTCCTTGAATTTTATAGATGTCCCTTGATCTTTCATGCAAGAGGTTGTAAGCTCTATAGTCCTTCTCATCATGAACCACATATTTACAGAATGTTCAGTAGAGGTTCGTAGGTGTCTGGACATACCTTTTCATGTAATAACATTCTCTAGGGCAATGTCTATTTCTACATACCTCGTGCTAAGGTAGAGTAAATTTCTTCAAATGGCTTGAAGCTCCTGAAGCCAAGTATTCATGAAACAGGGGACAATGCTCCTTGTCATGGCCTTCTAATTTTCATCTAATGCACCATATGTATTCTCTCCTATATTTTCCCTTATCATTTTTCATATCTTGAACTTGCAGTGATAAGCTAGTTAGCTGACTCAAGATTTGACTCATACCTGATCTTGATTCTGTCGTAGGATTCGATTCAAGTTTCATGGAAATATCCAATGCCTCAGCCTACGAAGCAATCTTCTACTACATCAGAGGGACTCTAATGTGTGGTAGGAGGGCATCAATGAAACATTCCTTGTTCTACACATCTGGGATCTTAAAACTCAAATTACCTATTAGGGTCTTAAACCTCTGATCAAACTCCCAAACATGTTAATCTACTTTCTGCTTTATTTGTTTCAACTCTATGATGCGCTACGATTCCGAATTGGGATTCATGAATTCAACAATCAACAAAATCTTAATCTCATTCAGTGGTTTCGGCTGGAAAACTCCTTAGATGAAATTCATGTACCAACTTAGTGCCCGGTCTCTCAGGGTAGTACTAAACTGAGCTCGTTTAACAAATTCTTCGGTGAAATTATTAATACTCCATACAACTTCACATAGAAACCAGTGCTGGTCAGGATCTTCAGATCCATCTCCTCTAAAGGTGGGTAACCTCATCTCATCCTCCATAGATCTTCCTAAGGTTCCTGACTGAGTATGCATTGAACCACTTGTACCAGTGCTCTGAGTGTTCTGATAACTTAGGTTACTCTAGTTACTTAATGTTGTTAAAACAACAGGGGGTGTAATAGCACTTACTTCAATAGTCTGCACAGTCCCTGAAGTTTCTGACTCTTCTCGACGAGGTTCTTCATTCTTCTCTTATTATTCCCTAACAAAATCTGAATGTTACTCATTCAAAAAATCTTCTTTTTATCCACTGTAGAACCCTTCTTCCAATGTTGGTTCATGGCTCTGCTCGAACAAATCCACTAGAGGAACTTCTTTGAAGGTCCTCCCACTGTGTGTGAGTCTGACCTCTGTGTCACTGTCATTGTCTGAATTCTTGAACTTTATCTTTTTCAATCTGACCCACTATTGTGTCTTCATTATGTTCTTTTCATGAAGTATCATCTTGATCTTCAACTTCAATAAGTGTAAAAATTTTCCTCTAGGTCCCTTAAAGAAATATGTCTCTGCTTGACTATATGACTCTACTCTATCAATAGAAAACTCGGTGATATACCCTCCAATGGTACTATCAAACCACTGATCTAATGATTTAGACACAATGTTATCAACTATCTTGACCTTCTTGATTAGCGCCGATGTCCAAACCATAGGCGGTTTAGATCTAATATCAAACTGGGTATCTGCTAATCTGACCAGCCACTCATATAACTCCTTATGAATTGCTCCAAAGAAAATATCGTGTATATTAGGAAAGATATACCTTCCCAAACAGTCTGTTGTGCTAATATTAGGGTTCTTATTCTAAGCTTATGCAAAGTCCTTCTCTTGTTATTCTATCCACTTATGAATCTCTGTATTTGATGGAAACCACCTTGACATTCCCTCATGAAGATCCCAGTCCCGACAACAGAACCATTTGTTGGCACAGGGGAAGGCCCAAGTTTCATCTATAATAGCATACCAAAAAGCCCTAACTATTGGCCCTTTCAACAAAACCTATGAAGCAGATGCAGTCTCACCTGAAGTAGAAATAGGGGGTTGCAGGACACAGGTGTCTACAACCAGAGGAAATGCAAGTGGAATCAAGGAAACCACACACAGAGATCAGATTATTATTTACAATCATACACCTACTTCAGACAATTATATATCAGATCTAACATACTAATGCATCATCAGAGTAACAGTGTAAAGAACACAACATCAATCACAGACGACAACAGGATATATGTGGTTCACCCTGTTGTGGTGGGAAATCCCCCTACGGACTAGCATTTAGGGTTATATTATGCATGCAGATAAGACCGAAAGAATCCTACTTTATACTGTCGTCCTAGACCTAATCCCCATTTCTTTTAAGCAAATACATGGTTAAACAAACATACCTTGTTCCAGACGTTTGATGTCAATCCTTCTTCACGCTTGATTGCTTGTTAGCAACTATCCTCCCAAGAATGACCTGCATACAAAACAAGCAACAAACTCTACATGCATTTGTTCTATAGATTAATGGGTCAGAGATTCAAACATATATTTACTAAACTATGAAGAACTCATATAGTGGGACGGGAAAATCATTTCTTTATTATTAACTTTTATGAATCAACTTACAATGTCGAGACCGACCACTGTTCCACGAACCTGATCCTGAGCTCCTCTTCAAATGTCCTCCAACTTCTTTTTTTTTTATCTCTCTTTGCACAAGGATGGCTAAAGGGTTGGGACAATGGGAATGTGCAATTGGGTATATTTTCTTTACTCTTATTCTCCTCTTCCAAATGGGACCCCTAACCCTTATTTTATAGGCTAGAAGAAGCTAGGTATTTGGACGAACCCTCAGCCATGCATGGCCGGGAGTTTCATTTAACTCACCCAAAGTTGTGTGTTTCATTAGAAACTTTCCTTTTTTCATTCTTTTGTAGGTACACGCAGACTTTTTTAGGTTAGCTAGCATGTACACACGTGCAGTAATGGTGTAGGGCACGTGGGCCCTTACAAAATAGTTTTTTTAAAGAGTTGTTCAGCAGTGGTTTGACAAAGAAGGGATCTAAGATGGCTTGATGCCAGGTAAGCATGTATAGTGCAAATTAGGGCTATAATAGATGCCCCCTAATGTGTGAGGTCAGAAGAGCATATGATGGCCGAAATACATTACCAATCTTTACTGATGTGCCGAACAAGTGAGCCCAGGGACCAAGAACTGGGAGGTGTCATCTGCAAAATAACAAATGTCTCACAGAGGCGGGCATACCCATGCTCGGGATAGAATAAACGCATGGATACCAATCAAATACACTGTATATCCATGTCATATCACTATATAAAGTGTAGCCACGAACAATACACAACGGAGCTACATCTCGAAATCAAAAAGATATACATGTAGAGTATCCATCTTCTAAGAAGTTGATAAGGCTTGATGGCTGGAGATGAGGTCTTCAAAGCTTGAGAAACAACATCAAAATATTCAAAACTCAAGTAGGAGTGTAATATGAGTGTACAACGTCACTACCTAGAGGTCTTCGACGACTTGTCGGCCATGGACTAGAGAATCTTGATGATCAGACTAAATGCTTCATTGATTTTGAACAAAGACTTAATTGGACATTCAGGATGGCCAGGTATGAGGGAAAGAGACAAATTGTAGAGGGGTCGACTCAGGCTTGATAGAAACTTCCCTTGGACAACAACACGACAAATGATGAGACTTAGGCAACATGACATTAATCATAAGTTTATGAAGCAGAAGGCAACACAAACTCTCCATATGTTTGGAAGAATAACCAAATGGATGAGGAAACAACTCTATGTAGCGAGAAAAACTTCCTAAGGTCGTATTACATCCCATAGTTTGAAGAACAAATAGATAGATGTGCTTTATCCAAGGGCGACTCACTATGCTGCCAATAAAGAAAATACTTTTCCCTTCCTCTTTTTGGGGTATATTTGATTTTTTTTTGTCTTTTTCAATAATTTTGGAAAAAGAATAAAAGAATGTTAAGTTACAAAGGAGAATTGAGTGTCACAAACATACTAGTTCGAAGCACACTGAACATAGGGATGTTCAGGGAAAAGAGACATATGCAAGAAAAGGACACTCGAGAAAAATCCTCTAGGGGCCAAAGGTGTCAAGAAGCAGAGGTAAAATGCTACAAGGCTTGTGTATAAGGCATGCTTCAGATGGTTCAGTTGAGAGCAACATGGAGCCGGCATTAGGCCAAAGATGCAGGTATGAAAATGTGATTAATAAGACACACAATGGTAACATCCTTCTATGTAAGTTTAAGGATCCCAGAGAAGGTAAGCTCGACGGATTTTCATATTTAGAGAGTCTGAAAAAACGTAAAAGGAGACTCCATTGGGGTACCTTTTTTGAAGGTAGTCTAGTCAGTTCGAAAAAAGGGTAAACTAGCACTGACAAGACGTCTATTCAAAACCATTTTAACGAGTGTGATAAGGACAAGATCACTCGGCCATTTTTTCGTTTTTAAGGAGTCTGAAAAAAGCTTAACTATGGACCTTTTTAGGAATGTTCTTATGGACCAGTTTAACGAGTGTGAAAGAATAAGGTCACTGGACGATATTTTCAATTTTAGGGAGACTAAAAAGAGCTTAACTATGGACTCCGTGGGGGTTCCTTTTTCGTAAATTTAGTCCCTCAAGCCTGAAAAAGGGTTAAATTGATACATGAGAGTGCTCTTCTAGAGAACTGAAGTTCCATAGAGTATACCTTTGTTCGTATAGTTGACCATCCGGACCAAAAAAGGGGTAAACTACTGCCAGACAAACGTGACTTCAAATTTCAGTTTAACGAGCATGAAAGGCCACAAGATCGCTTGACAATCTTTTCATGTTTAGAGGATCTGATAAGGGGTTAAAAGAAGACCCGTTATATATTTTGGGAGTCTTGAGGGTGAGGTCAAGAGAGAAAATGAATCATGCAAATGAGGCTCAAACTCGTAATGAGGAAAAACTCCCGAGCCTACAGTGATTAGAGACAGCATGGATACCATAATGCAACCAGGATCTACCTAGGGCATCCATGATTCGGTAAGCTCTACCACCAAGTCGTGACACTTCTAAAGTAGCTATGATGGTTATGTGTCGCAACCTGATGCGATCGATCCTATGGCAAAGGAAAAGGACAATGAGATACAAAAGTCAGGGTAGAAACCTAACCTACATGCTCAAGTTAATCCTCGATTTTTTTTTTTTCACGGACCGTCGAAAATTACCCCAAACTCCAAAAAATTGTCCCGAAACCCGATCAAATCCCTCCCATGCAACTCCTGAATCATGCTAAATGGTTTTTAGTTTAAATAAAATGATAAGGGAGGCCAAAAATGTGACAAAAAGAGGCCAAAAAGTCTATAAATAGAAGCTGGCAGCTCATTATCACCATTGTTGATTTGGAAATTGACTCTGGAGCCAAAAGACCCCCTTTGTCAAAAGCGGTTATTCCGGCAGCTACAGTGGATGAAACAAACTTTTGTCTGGACCAAGTAAGTACAAACTCTATTATCAGGCCTCTCTTCCTGCTATGTGTAGATGGGCAGTATTTCTGCCACGACAGGGTGGTAGAAGGACTAATGAGTCCTTCGATGATGATTTATTTTCCTGGCTGTCGCGACAGATCCCAGTTATCGAGGATTACCTATATGCAAGGATTGATTTTTCGAGGGATCCTACGATACCCGTATCTCCTGATGAGGAGCGAGGAGAGATGGGTAAGTCTCCATCATTGTTTTTTTTTTTTGTTAAACATATGTAATTTTTATGTTGTTTTTGTTATATATATCATTTTTTTTGTTATGCCAGATTATTTGATGGATATGTGTTCGTTGTGTGCATATGTTGGACTAGTTCGACCCACTAACTATGCGAGGAACATGCATCATCCTCGACTAGGGGCCGTACCTAGCACTGCAGAGGGACCAACAATAGCAGGAAATCTTCCAGTCGGGGAGGCTGAGAGGGTATTAAGACGAGTCGAGTGAAAGTTTACTATGCTCACTCGCATGGTCCCTATGGCAGAGATTGAGGAATTTCCACCATCTATGTAGCCTCATGTAGTGGGGGCACCATAGACGTGGGTCTGGTTGTTTCGGCATTTAGCCAACGCTATGGATCAGTATAACAGGGCCCACAGGCCCTGACCTTAGTTAGACATTTCACGTTCCATGAGAACTACTTGTATATATTTTTTAGGGCATAAGCCCCATGACTCGTTAGTGGTCATATTTTTGAGGCACTTGCATCCATCTATGTACTCTGGTTACTTTATGATATTATATATGGATTTTTATGTCTTTTGTGTCTTATGGATCATGTGTGCAAAAAATGTATTTACATGTTTATGTGAATGTTATTTCATATGTGTGCAAGATGCCAATCTAAAATTTGATTAGCTAGAGTATCTGTAGCTTGGTTTAATCTCCTAGGAACATGAAAATATGTAATATAATCAAAGTTTCATTCTAAGAGATGTACCCTAAGGAATCATCAGTGTAAATTCATATCATGAACCTGGTATACTCTGTTTAACTGAGACACAACCAGTTGAGCGTCAAGATAGACCCAGAGATGAGCATCACGAAGCAACTCAATAACTGCACTATACTCAACAACATTGTTTTTGGTATCACCTAAGCATATACCTCCGAAAGATAATAACTGACCTTGAGGTGTAAAGATTATCCAAGCTACGGAGGCAAGCCTCCGAGTCTACTGGCTAGCACCATCTGCATACCTAATGAACACCTCGGAATCACTTGACATCTGCCACAGTAACAAAAAATAACATTAACGACACGTCCATAACACTAAAAGAAACTAGAAAGTAATAGTACAAAGACTATACATATGTTACAAAAATTTACCCACAGTGACCTGCATATGAGTAATACTTCTTGAGGTAGAGCCCATTTCTAGGCTCCACCAAAGCATTCCCTTCAAAGTCAACCAGATGATAAGCACCCTTTTTTAAAACCTCTTTTATGATGAAAGGTCCGAACCCGATGGGTTTGAATTTTCCTGCCCCCAGGGGGTCCTTATCTTGTTCATAGACCAGGACAAGGTCACCTTCAGAGAAAATCTAAGGACAAACAGACCTATCATACTGACACTTGAGCCTATGTTTGTGAGCCTCATTGGCCAAGCCTGCATTGTGACACTACTCATTGAGATGCTCAAGGTATACTAACCGTTCTTCAAGTGGAGAAGTGTCTGGCAATAATTGTACTCAAGTGTCTTAACATATGTTCGGTAAGCCCATATGCCGAGGATAACATCAAATGCCAATCTGACTTAGCTGAGTTGATCGTTCATTGTAGAATGGTCTTAAGCATTTTGTTCACAGCTTCCACCTGACCATTTGCTTGGGGGTAGTAGGGTGATGAATGTTCCTGCCACAACCCAAGTTTTGACATTAACTCGGCCATCATCTAGTTTTGAAAGTGACTGCCATTGTCAGTGACAATCTCCCTTGGGACGCCAAACCTTGCTATTATCTTCTTGAATAAAAAGAGAGCTGCAGTCTCTCCATCATCTTTAAACATTGGCATAACTTCAACCCACTTTGTAAAGTAGTCTACAACTACGATGATATAGTAGTGCACCCTTGATGAAAGAGGGTTGCATGTAGTGTAATCAATCCCCCACTAGGTGAAGGGACCAACTATGATGACAAGAAACATGGGAGCGGGATGTGCCCTCATCTTTTGAGATAAGATTTGGCATGGGTGGAACTTATTGACTGATTCGATACAATCTTTGATAAGTGTTGGCCAGAAGTAACCTGCTCATAGAATCTTTTGGGTTGTTTCCAACCTGGAAAAATGACCACCACATTCTCCGGTATAGAAATCGTTAAGCACGATAATGGCTTCTTCGTGAGTGAGACATCGATGCATGATGCAATCTACACCTCTTTGATATAGTGTATCATTGATTATGACATAATTCTTAGCCTGATGGAATATGCATCGATGCTCATCATGAGAAGCAGAAGTGGGGCACTTCAAAGTCTGGATATAGATAAGTATATCTTTGTACCAGGGATCCGAAGAGGTGATCAAAAACATATCTCCTCTGATAGGAGACTCTTCGAGTACAAGATCACCTGACTCAACCGGAAGTTCCGAAATAAGTTCTATGAAGACCAGGGACTTTTTGGATTTCGTTGAAATGAAATCTAAGTCAAAATCCTAGAGGATGACTATCCATCTACTGATCTTGTCACCTATTACTCACCATGTCAACATGTACTGAAATGGATTCACAATAGTAATGACGGTGGTCTTGCGAAACATAACATAATGACGAAACCGTTGAACATCATGGACTACTGCCAACACAAGTTTTTCAATATGAGAATAATTGAGTTCTGGTCCTATAAGGCCTCGGCTTAGGTGATAGATGACATATTCTGAGAACAAATCGTCTTCCTGAACTAAGACCATGCCAATGGTTGACTCTATTGTAGACAGATATAATAAGAAATCCTTGTTATAGTTAGGTGGTTGCAGCAGAGGGATAGTTGTGAGTGCATGTTTCAATGCGGTGAAAGAGAATTGAGCGACATCATCCCAATAAAAAGGAATGTATTTCTTAAGTAAGCACATAAATCCCTTGGTGATCTCGGCATAGTTAGAAATGAAGCGTCTTAAAAAATTCACCTTGCCCTATAGAATCTGAAGTTGAAGGATTGTGCGTGGGGGGGGAAACTGAATTATTGCCTCAACCTTGAGAGGATCGACCATGATCCCTATTGTTGACACTATGAAACCTAATAAATGTCCTGATGTTATGCAAACGATGCACTTGTTTGGATTCAAGTGAATCCGGAAGTAGAGACAACGCTCAAAGATAAGTCGGAGGTGTGTGGGATGATCCATTCTCTTGCGAGATCGAGATGCTAAATCATCTAAATAGGCCTCAACTATATGCTTGAGGTCATGGAAAGAAAAAGACATGGCCCACTGAAAGGTAGATCCAACATTTTTGAGACCAAAAGGAATCTTACGATATGTGAATGTACCCCAAGGACAAATAAATGTAATTTTGTGCTAGTCTTCGGGTTTGATTTGTATTTGATTATATCCTGAAAAATCATCCATGAAAGAGAAGGCCTCACAACCCGCACATTCATCAATTATCTGGTCGATGAATGGTGTGGGAAAATTATCTTTGGGGTAGGCCTTGTTCAAATCATGGAAGTCTGTACATACACAAATTGTGCCTTATTTTTTATTGACCGGCACGGGGTTTGACACCCATTGGGTCAAATGGATAGGATAGATAAAATAAGCTTTTAGCAGTTTCTCAACCTCAACCTTAATGGTTGTTTCTTTCTTGGGGTTAACTGGACAAATCTTCTGGCAGATAGGCTTGACATTTGGATAAGTTGTGATTTCATGTTCAACTATTTTTGGATCGATGCCTGGCATTTCCTCGTAAGACCAGGAAAAAACGTCGCGAAATTCTTTAAAAATATCTGTGTAGATTTGAATCTCTCCAGGGAAGCAGACATCTCTGATGAAAACATTCTCCACGATGCCAGGGTTTCAAGAGATATTGATCAGTAAGGTTTCATGAATAGTTTCCATATTACCCTCAGCATAAACCTCGTGTGTAGCTAATAGATTAATAGGACAAGACCTATCTCTCGTCATAGTCAAGGTGAATTCTCTGGCTTTGATTCTGCTTAACTCTGGGAGTAAGTATGATCGTTGATGAAGATCTTCCCTGGGTTTGTCCGGACTAGTCATTGCCTCAATTATAGCTTCATCAGAGGGAAAGACTAAGTCTAATGAATCGGTGTCAATGAGAGAACCCTGAGCCCAAATAAGATCTAGAAGTGGATCGAACTCTTGTGTAAGAGTTGGATCAGTGTTGGATGAAGCTTGCTGGACTAAAGAGTACGCTACTTCAGCTGCGGACAAGGGCATGGACATGCATGGGTGCCCTGTCCCATCCATCATGACCAATGGGGAAGGAATTATCCATGGATTGTTCAAGTGAGTCATGTGGAATGACGAAACTTGAAAAATATCAACCTTATGGTGATAGGATATAAACTTGATATCACCTTGAGGGGGTGGGTAATCGAAGGCACCCATCAAATATGGGCTCAAACCAACCCCTATGTTGACTACCCCTGGTTGAGGATTATCAATCATGGGGACCGTAGATGCCCACAATGAAGGGTCAGGTCTGGAGAAAGACAATTGATCAATGGTCATTATCCAACCCTCATGTGGAAACAATAAGACCTAGAAAATTGTAGCAACCATAGCTTGCATGGCATAAGTCCAACTCCTTCCTAACAAGAGTTTATAGTCGAGGGGTGCATCGACTACCTCTACCTCAACACACACGGTCTTCCCTCCTAACTGCATGGGGAAAGAGGGAATGATACCATGTGGTTGGAATGAACGACCGTCGAAAGAAGTGAGGAGAGTAGGTGACGGAGACAAAACAGGTTGGCCAACAACCTTCCAACATGCCAATGACATAACGCATTTCAAGGCTCCCTCATCAACCACTGTGTGAAATATATTTCGAGTAAACATTTTCATGGGATAAGCCACTACTATCTGGAATGCTACATGGTAAGGCATACGAGGTTTTAGGTTGGTTGTATCCAGCATGATTGTACCTAGATTACAAGTCTTGGTAGATCCTAAAGAGGTTAACAAGGCTTTCCTATGGGAAGGGCATCTTAAGAGGACCTCCAAAGAGGACATCACACATGGGGTTTGTGATAAATCTTCCACTACAGAATAGTGTTGGGTGGCCCTTGTGTTTGGGTTGTGAGAAGATTTTTTGAATGTGCCTTTGGGGATGCATGTCATTTTTTCGCCCAACGTCTTCTCAATCTGTAGAGGAAGAGATGGGAGTTCAAATTCTTTTCCCTTCTCAAAAGTTCTTGGTTTAATATAGTCATGTGCTCTAGTCGATATAAAAGAATCTCCCTTCACCATATATACATTCGCGGATGCGGGGTTGTTCGAAGATGGAGAGGGTCCTTGGCTGCCCCCTTTTGTGCTTGCAGAGGCTTGGGTTAGATTTTTCCCATGTTGAAATGGATTGGTTAACACAGTAGGCTGTTGCTGCGTCACAAAATTTTGGGCTTTTGTAAGCCAAGCACATATATGGGTCAGGTGGTCTTCCACGCACAAGTTGCATGGATATCGCGCCTTCTGTTTCTCAGTGTTGTCCCTGCCAGCATTATCGGTAGGTTTTTTTATCCCCCTTACCCTTCTTTCATTGTTTCTTCTTTCCTTCAGGTTTGTTGGGTGGACTTTGGATTAGTCTATTGCACTATGTGTACATATGATGTTTTGGTAGGGGGAGCATCCAAAGTAGTAGTTTGGCTGGCCACTGTGTGTTGTATAAATAGTTGTTGCAACTGCTTCGTCAATTGCTTAGTGGGATTTGTTTGTGCTGAACCAACAATACCATCGGCATGTGGTACAACTCTCTATCTGGTGTTATCAAGTATTGAGCATGGTGCATCTAGCAAGATCTTGTATAGTAAACTGGACTGAGAATCGATTAGCTCAAGTTGTTGAGATTTCATGATGGCGTCTTCTTCGAAAAATACTCCCAAGGTCGCGATGCCTTTGGATAACTATGGGACCAAAGACTTAAGGAACCACTCGAGCAGGAACGCTAGTGGGACTGGTACCTCAATTAAACTATTTCTGCGTCTCCATTCTTGGATGTGATCAGAGATATGGTCTTCTTTTTTTGGTGATAAATTGGCTAGCAATTCCATGCCATCATCGCATCTCACAGGTAACTAGAAATGTTTTAGGAAAGCCATTGCCAATTTGTTTAAGGAAGAGTATCTTGAATGACTGAGCTCAATGTACCATTTCCCTGCACTCCCAATGAGAGTATGTTGAAACAATTGCAACTGTATGGAGTCGTCTTTCAACGAGTTAGATGAGCATCAAAGGTGGAAGATAGTCACATGATATCCTGGATCTTCGTTAGGCTTGGCCTTGAACTTTGGGATGTCTGAAGGAAACTTCGTCGGCATAGGGGGCCAACGTGGATCATGACAGATAGGGTCATTCAACAACCTTATCAAGTCTAGAAAATGTAAGGTTTCCAGGAAGGGTAGTTTAGGTTGTTGGTGATAACCTGGGAAAAAGGGGCCTGGAGTTTGACTCGCACCAGGTTTCCAGGAAAAGTTCGGATGCTGGTTGGGGTTCTGGTAAACACCATGGCCATGGCTAGTGTATGGATTTTGTGTGTGAGGAGACATCATTGGCTGATTTCCAAAATAGGACATAGATGGTTGGGCATGCATTACATTCGAAGGACTTTGGGAAGGGTTGCCCCATGTTGATCCCATGGGGATAGGCATAGTGCTTTGTCCGAGGTTCCATTGATTGTGAAAATAATTACCCCAGATCAACATTCCTGACGAGGGATCTGATCCCTGCCAAGAATTCCAAGGCCCTGATGCAGAAGAAGTTCCTGGGTGTGCCCTTTGTGCAGGAATAGTACCCTGCATAGGAATAGGTTTTCTGAAACCGGGGTTTGCTCCAATTGGGAAAGTAGCTAACGAGAAGGTGTTGTTACCAAACACATCAAACAAAGAAAATGGTGTCGAACCAACTGACATATTATGTGAAGGTGGTCCTTGACTCCTCGCTCCAGGTAAACTATGGTTTGCAGGTGGCCTGGTGGATTGTTGATGTGTGCCATCGAGTGAAGGGGATGAAGGAGGTATATGAGCTCCCCTGTAAGGGAAAGCATTAAAAAGAGTAGGAGTGGCCCCCATGTGTCCTTGCATAGGAATGTTAGAGCTCCCTTCCCCCAGACCTAAAGTCTGTGAAGTGGAGTAGGAAAGTACAGGACCTGTACCTAAACTAGGCATCCCGTATGAGAATGGAGGGCCTATCGCACTTGGTGTGAAAGGGGTTGTGGCCACCGCCAAAGATGAGATCATACCACTGTGTGATGTAGAGGCGGTCAAGACCATGGTGGCTCAGACCAGTGACGGTGGGTTAGGAGGTGGAAACTCTTCTATGGTGACAACTGTAGTGGGAATTGAAGAATTCCCAGAAGGAGTAACAACATTTGTTTCCATTGCTGCATGTGACACTATCTGGCACTCATAAGGATGAATCGATACGATGGTGGGTGTTGAAATATTAGTGGTGGATGTTTCAACCAGACCAAAAGATTTTTCTCCAAGGTCTAAAATGGTCGATTCCTATGGATGTTGGTTGGGCACAATTTCTTGTGACCCGGTTGCTTCAAAAGACCCTTGTTGGTTTAGCTTTCGCCTTAGTGGTGGCAGGGGTGGCTCCAGTGTAACCGGAGGTAGTCCAAGAAGCCTTCATGATCGGAGGAGCTCGTGATCCTCCACTGTGTGAGAATATCAAAGACACTCTAAGGCATTCTAGTCATTCAAAAACAACACACACTAAAAAATTCCCTATAAGATAAGATAGGCAAACACTAAATTAATTGGAAGAACAGTTACAACATACAACACTAGAGAAAATTACTGGTGCAAGTGCAACTCAAACATGGAAGCACCCTCTAGGTATACTTTTCAAAGCATGGCTCGATGTCTGTCCTAGGTACCACGGTATACCCCTGCAGTCACCTGTGTATGTCCCTAAAAAATATAGGCAACTAGGTTGCCAGTGCACGAACAGTCACCAGGCGGGTACAGTCAAAAGTCAAGTAGACCACAATGAACAGGGTATCGAGCCCGAAAAATATCAAGGGTATCAAGAGAAAGTGGTCCAGAAGATAGCTGAGGACTTCGAACGGATTCAAGATCCACGAAGCTCCATGGCAAATGCAATCGAAGGAATCCCAAGACAAGCCCTCTATATGTGTTCTCCAATAAGATTGGTCCAACTTTGGAGGGGTTATCTCCGCTACCTTTCCACATGTGACATCGTGTTTATCCCCTGTGTTAGAGTCGGGTCCCAGATAACTTTCGTGATACTGGACTTGGACACTCCCTAACTCTGAATCCAATGTTTGATTTTAATGGCCTTGAAGAGTTTCCTCTCCAACCTAATCCAATGCCCTAATCCTGAACTAGTTGGTTAACCCTACAAACATAAATGTCTAATGAATTTTAGATTTAACGTTAATTTTATGTCTTGTCTTATGTCAAAGGGTATGAAAGTGAAACTAGTGATGTTTGAAATATGAAAGTAAAAATGAATAGAAAGCTGGAAACAAAAAACCTTCACTTAACACAAATTTTCAACAACTTTTCAAATATTTTAAAAAAAAAATTCTAAGATCTTTTGAACAACAAACTTAAAGCAAGATTTCACTCGACTACGAGCTACTTACGATCTAAGAAAACTATCAATAACTTATGAAAGCAAAGTATTTTCCCTGGTTACTAATGCAAAACAACACTTTTCAACCAAACCAAGAAAAAATTTTGGCCTAATTGTAGATCACAAAGAATCACATCAAGAAATCACACACTAGCAACTTAAAAAAGGACTCTCACACTTGTCTAAAAACCCTAAAGAAAATTTTGATGAAAAATTTTAAATGAAAAAAGAAAGCTATGGCTGAGATCAAACCTAAGTTACTAACTGTTAGGACAGAGATTCAAAAACCCTGAGAGGTATAACTCTTGTCAAGGGAAAGGATGACTGCCTCACTCTCAACAAAAACTATCCTTCACAAGCACACTATTGACAATTCAACATCAAGCGTGTGCACGTGAGATTTGTAGAGCCAGAGGGCATGTACACATGTACTGGCCTTATACAAGCCATGTGTATCTCTAAAACTCTGAAACAAAATAAAAATAGATAATACAAACCAGGAAGAGACCACTGATATTGAGAACCAGGATCTCTTTAAGGCTTAGACACTTTCTTTAACAAAAAAAAGAACACAATGTAAGGAAAAAATTCGTAAAACAAACCAATATGAGATGAACCCTAAACTATGGACTGCAAACAACCAAGACTAGAAAGAGTTCCAGAAAACCCCTGAGAATGACTGATTCTGACAGGGAAGAGGATGACTGCCTCAAAAAAATTTCTGGAATCATACATGCTACTATTACTTCTTCATTTAGCATTTACAGGTGGGCTGTAAGAAAGTAGGGTGCGGGTACACGCATGTTGACCTTATGCAGGCCACGTGTACTTCTATGGGTCTCGAAAAAACACAGTCAAGCAAGGAAACAAAGATAGCTGGTATGGAAGACTAGAACCTTTGTTAGCTCAGACTTTGCATAAACTTCAAAAAACAGAAAAGAAAACCAGTCTTTTAAAAATGCCCAAAAATATTCCCAGGAACCTTAGAGACTTCCCCAGTATGATCACCAATTCTGTTGTGGTGGGAAATCCCCCTATAGACTAGCATTTAGGGTTATATTATGCATGCAGATAAGACCGAAAGAATCCTACTTTCTATCGTTGTCCCAGACCTAATCCCCATTTCTTTTAAGCAAATACATGGTTAAATGAACATACCTTGTTCCAGACGTTTGATGTCGATCCTTCTTCATGTTTGATCACTTGTTAGCAACTATCCTCCCAAGACTGACCTACATACAAAACAAGCAAAAAACTCTACATGCATTTGTTCTACAGATTAATGGGTTAGAGATTCAAACATATATTTACTAAACTATGAAGAGATCATATAGTGGGATGGGAAAATAATTTCTTTATTATTAACTTTAATGAATCAACTTACAATGTCGAGACTAGCCACTGCTCCGCAAACCTGATCCCAGGCTCCTCTTCAAATGTCCTCCAACTTCTTTCCTTTGTATCTCTCTTTGCACAAGCATGGATAAAGGGTTGGGAGAATGGGAATGTGCAATTGGGTAGAGTTTCTTTAATCTTATTCTCCTCTTCCAAATGGGACCCTGAACCCTTCTTTTATAGGCTAGAAGAAGCTAGGTATTTGGACGAACCCTCGGCTATGCATGGCCGAGATTTTTAGTTAACTCACCCAAAGCTATGTGTTTCGTCGGCAACTCTCCTTTTTTCGTGCTTTTTTCAGTACATGCGGGTTGTTTTAGGTCAGCTAGCATGTACACACATGCAGTAATGGAGTAGGGCATGTGGGCCCTTATAAAAGAGTTGTTTTAAAGAGTTGTTCAGTAGTGCTTTGGCAAAGAAGGGATCTGAGATGGCCTGATGCCAGGTAAGAATGTATGGTGCAAATTAGGGTTATAACACACCCTCTCCCTAGGGATACGTCCACAAAACTATGTTGTATAATATATTAGGTGAAATCTTAGAGTTCTACTTGCGCTCTTAACTTGCATATCTCTCTCTTTCTCTCTTCTCTCTATCTCCCTTCCCTGCACACCCAGCTACAGGGTTGATCTTCACACCTAGCTGAAGATCTTACAACACAGAATTATCTCACCAAACAATACTTTGCTCTCAACAATCACTCATCATCACATAATCAAACCCATATGAGGTCTTCTTGACCTTTATTTATACATTACAATATCTCACCAACAACCTTAGGCCGAAGCCTAGGTGTCAAAAACCCTAGATACCAATACCCTAGGTGTCTAAAACTCTACGTCAACTTGAACCACATATTCAGGGCTTCACCAACTTGTCTTTCCTTCCTTCCCATGAGGTTCTCCAAGAATCTACCAGTGGATTTTTTCACTTGTCGATTTTTCCATGATCCACCTTCCTTGTTGAGTTGTCTTCCTCGATCTCCTCATCCAATGGCTTTCTCTCTCGGACTTCTCTCCATATTTTCTTCTTCTTTAACCACTTCGACCTGATCTCAGTCAACCTTCCTTACACACAGTTCATGTTTCACCTTTTCTTCTTTAATATTCTCTTTCTTCCATACCCAAGGGTCAACAAGACTTACAAGATCAAAATGCCAATAATGTAAAATGCCTAATATTTTTATATTTTCAATATAAGAGAATGAGAATGTAAGGAATGAACAATAGCTTGATATAAAAAATCTATTGTGTGTAAATAGAGACAAACCAAGTAGGATATCAAGAAGCAAAACACCTAGCCCAAGATATAAGGACAATTAAATGAAAAGGATAATGAGAAATGAACCACCCAAAAATTCAACCAAAGAAAGGTTTCTTGTCATTCCACAGACACTTAACAGTCATACCAGAGACCTAAGAAGACTCACCAATAATCAAAACCTACCAAGAAACCAAGCAACAAAGGGTGATGTACACAACTATTCAATGGAAAAGCGAGTATGTACGTTTCTTGTGGAAGGACATCACGCGTATATACAGAACTGTCAAGAAAAAACCCACGAATATGTGTCAAAACACAACCAGGATAAGGAGAAGGCCAGGAAACTCAGACTCATAGTGAACATAGGCTGTCAAGCAATCATATGACAAGAAAATCAATATAAACGAGAGCAATCTAAGGATAAACACATTCCAAACCCCGCAAAAGAAGATCATCTCCCTAGTATGGTCGTCAATTCTATTATAAGGAAAATATCTCTATGGCTAGGGGTAAACCACAACAGAAGGAAATGACTGCAGAAATCAAATATAATATCAAGTATGCTATATAAATAAATATTCTAGCAAGACAAGATAAAATTCCTACCTTGTCCAGACGTTCGATGAAGTCCATCGTTGAGCACTTGACCCAAAGCAATACACTTGCAACTAGTCCTCAAAAACTAAGAAATGCAAGCATATGGTGATAATATATAATGCTTGCAAATTCAATAGCATAATCCATCAACATTCATAACAAATACACCCATGGAATAACAACTCAAATATTCGCAGGATATTAATTGGACAAGAAAAGAGTATTTTTATTAAGATGTAATCAACATAAGTGAATGAATTACAAACTTCCATGTCGACATAGTTCGGACCCAAGAAAATATGTTCCTTCCATCTGGGTCTCCACCACTTCAATCCTCCACCAAAGGCAAGATCATATAAGAGAGAAAATGAGGTTCTCAAACAAGTAGGGAAGATCTTGGGGGTTGAACACTGTGTTCATACTTAAAGGACAAAGGGATGCAGATTCAATATGAAGTGAATAATTTCTCTAGATTAACTTTGCTCTCAAAGTTGAATTCTTCCCCTCTTTTCCATAGCTCGGATTTGGCCCATTTGTATCCTTCAAGTGGAACTGAAGGGTCGAGTCAGAACGTTTCCAATATATGGAAGGCCAAGGATCATAGATCTCGTGATGTGACATGGAAACCCATCACCATTTTTTAATTTTGGGTACAAATCTCGATGTATGTGGGATGTAGTAGTGCAAACTATGTATATGTGTGTTGTACTATTGGTAGGGTGCATATATGTGGAAAAATAATGTTTTTAGCGTGGTATTTGCAAAAAGGTACTTCAAGTCTGCATAGGGAAATGGAAAAACACCCTCTGTGAAAGTTTTCATAGGGTGAGGCAAATCTTGGTATAACACTTATGGATTTGTTAAACCAACATAAATTATGCATTTGATTATCTCAAAAAGAGGCTTATTGGGTTATTCTTGCATCAATTTTCTTCTAGCCTCTACAAAATGATTTCCTCCAATCATGTAATATTTGTAGTCAAAACATTTTGATATATCAAATTCTTCCCTCGTAGGAACTTCCATTGGGTCAACAAAAAATAGGTAGTCAACCACATGTGCAGATAGATTGTACGTAATCAATGCTTTTGAATTGTGAATATGCAAGTGATGCAGTCTTCTAATTTGATATTTTTCTTTCCCTTCTATGGTTTTATAAAGTTGTTTCATATTCAAATGAAATGTGTGTCCATCATCAACTAAGTTCGTTGTCCTCAATCTATTTCGAAGGTGATTTTGTGTTGTTTTCATAATACCATCCTCTAGATCATCACCTAGTGTTATTATTTCTTTGCTACCTTTAGGACTTTCACTATAATACTCTGAGATAATGATGGCTTCTTGAACATCATCAACAACATTTGATTTATTCCTCTTATGATTTAAATGGGTTTCATCTAAATCAACGATTTCTTCATAATCAATAGAAATGGACTCATCATTGGCGATCACTCTTTTGCATTTATCTTGTTTATTATTTTTGTGAGAATGACTGATAACCTCATTGGAACTAATCTCAACAAAACCTTCATTTCTAGTTTCCTCATTTTCAAATGCAATCCTTTTAGGATTTCTAGAATGAGGACTTTTCTTTCTTCTTTCATGTTCTTCTCTGTCTACTCTTGCAGCTTCAACCTCTGCTAGTTTTTGTTTCTTTTTCCTTCCCTCTTGTGTCTTTTCAATATGAAAAGTGTTGATGATATCCATGATATTATTCTCTATAGAGTAAATCCTCACTAAATTATGTGAAAGTCGTTCAACAAAATTCTGTAAAAACAAAATATAACATTTTCATGTTAAATAAAATTAAAAAATTACCATGATACTAAAATTAATAAATGACACAAAAATAAAAATAAAAAAACTTACATTTCCTTTCTTAATGTCATCAATGATGGATGCACATAATTATGAAAACATTAATTCTTGTTATAATTTCTCAATTTGAAACAATATCTAATCTTGATATAAGTTCTTCCTTGTTTGACGAGTGTATAAACAACATATGTGGCTGGCACCAAACATATATCTCGTGACAAGTCAAGTGCCTGATAATTTCCTTGCACATGTTCTAATTTGGCACAATACAAATATATATATGATCTCCATTGTTTCCTTTATTGTATTTAAAAAAATAAGAATATTCCATTTTGTTTTCACCTTCCACATATTTGCACTCTCTAGCATTCTTCATTTCCCTTGACAATTAAGGTGTTATGCTATCAATTTGTTGCCTAACATTCATGGAGGTTCTAGTTGCAATTTTGGATGCCATTATTGTAGGTCGTGATCTAGATGTATTCATATATAATCTCTCTCCTCCCATTTTTCCTATAGGATAAAAAAAAAATTAGGCCTTTACATTATAATAAACAAAACAAAAAACATAGAATATAAGAACTAACTAAAAAAAAAATTAAAAATTTTGACCCATGGATTTATTAGGCCTATGTCAGGACAAGGCCTTGGCATCCAGGGGCTAAGGTGATGCCCAACACCGCCCCAGACCCCACAACCAAGCCCCAGAACTTGGTCGTGGAGGCTGGGGAAATGTTAGGGATCGCCCCAGCACCCCACAACCAAGTCCCAGACATTTCCTAGTAACCACCATGTTGTAGGTGAATCCCCCTGTAGACAAGTGGATTCCCTCTTGGTCTCTAGACTCCTAAGACCAAGATAAAAAATTGCTTAACATGGACACTGGTATTCTTTTATATCTAATCAAGCTAATATATGAAGGAGAAGAAGAAATATATGTACCTTGTTAATGGCATTTGTCCTCGCAAAGTCCAGGCTAAGCTCCAATCCTAAGCTCCTCGATACATCCTATAGAACAAACAAAGATACAATGGACTCTACTGAAATTAGCTCAATCATAGATCCATCTAATGCAGACAAACTCATATGGAACAAACATAAGTTTGAAAGAAACATGCCAAGCATTGAGTATTAATGAGAACAAGTAAAAGTACTTACAATCCTTTGATGAAGGTGCAACAACTTCTTCCAGTTCTCCTTGTCCAACCACTTTGCTCAAGTAATTTACACCAATTTCTATGATGAAATCTCACTTATGAGGTCATAAGTTTCACCTCTCCAATCTCTTTTGTTCATACCACTTACAGGATCATAAGTTTGGTATCAATCTCTAGTCTCTTCCTCATGTACCTTTCACCATGAGAAGGCCTCCTTATATAACCTTGGAGAGGTCCAACCACTTGAGAGATATTTGGCATAAGTTGAGGATTCCTATCCTTTAGTTGAGTATATTCCCTAAGATCATGCCTTGACCATCTAGTCAAATCCAACCACCTTCAATAATTGAGGGATTCTTCCCTGATTTGTCTCAACAAACCCAAAACTTTCTCAGAAAAGGGTAGTGCTCCCCCAAAAGGGTGCACAGGGTGCTCAAACACTCCCCCAAAGAGGCTCAAGGAGCACTAGCACTCCCTGATAGTGAGTAGGGGAGCGCTCCTCTCCAAAATCCATTTTTTAGTGGTTCTTTCAGTGGCAAAAGGTTTGTACTCCCTGTCAAGTGATTTCTCTTCTTCAAAACTAGTCTTTGGGGTGTCTTAAGTGTCTTTGTGATGTCTTTATAGGCATGGCATAGGCAATATGTTAGTATGATGTTTTTGACACTTGCAAGACTTGTATTCAAGATGCAACACTTTCAGACAAGAGGCGACACTTACAACACTTGTAATGACAACACTCTTGACACTATCGAAGTGAGTAATTTTGATGTGTAACAGATTTCCCCCCAAAGTACGAAGTTAGAAGATTATGATGACCGAAGTACTTTGTAGAATATTTAGAGAAAGGGTATGGATGCAGAGAAATCAGAAAAATATGCACACAACCATCAAACAAATATTATGACATGTTTCAAAACCCAAGGCAAGCATACCTATTCTTGAGTGATAAAGACTTTTTAGTTATGGCCGCCATAAAATACATTATGGATCCATAATTATATTGACAAAATGGTATAGCCACTGCAGATACAATGTGGATCTATACTCCTATGACCTAAACTGATCGTAGCCATGAAGAATACACAGTGGAACTATGAGATGACAAGACATATCCACGACCAATACAAAGTGGATCTATGTAACAGTATATGTGTGATAGTCCAAAATAAATCCTTTGCAACCTGGGCAAAGTATACAAAAGAGTGGTGACTTAACCCAGGGTCTTCTTACTGATCTCGATGTAGTACGAAGCTAACCATGTGAATAGATTTCTTGATTTCGAACATGACAAAAACCACTTGATTACCTGTCAATGATGTAAACCATTAACAAGCATGAGGGAGATCACCATTGATGTCAATGATTCCCAAGGTACTCTAGTACATTCTAATGAATGAAAATGAATGAGCTGAAGTCGAACATCCATGGAATCATCTGATCAGGGTTAATGATTTAAACCCCCTATCAGGTATGAGGAGGCTTGCCATTGGGGCATGCAAGTCCCAAGGTACTAACTGGTTTCTAAGTCTAGCTCCTGGATAATGTGCTGAAGTCGACAGGAATAGACTCATCAAAGGAGGGCCTTGATGTATCCCCCATCAATGACACAAAATTGACACGGATATGTAATTGGTAGATCAAATGAACATGTACTGATACAATTATTGAAAAAAGATATTTTTTATGGCTGAATCTCGAGGCAGATACTTCCCTTGAACACTGAGGCACAACAACAAAAACTTGACATGGACCAAAACATGATAATGTAGTGGATACGGTGACTTTCGTCGGGTGACCCAAAGGAATAAAAGAAACTCAGAGGATTGGCTCAATGTAGAGGTTCAGCGTATTAAAATGTGTGTAAAGACAAAGTGTCGTGTTCAAGGGAGACTGTAAGGGCTACTAGTAGTGTTCTCAAAAAACTGCTTGGCTTCCTTCTTTCAAATTTTCCCCCATCCAAATAGACGAGTACCTTTTTTAATTTAACGAGCTCGAGGAGGGTAACAAATGATCGATATGATTCATCTTCAGTAAGCCCCCCTTCCTTTGTTTAACGAACTGGAAGAAGTAAGGGTTTGGTCTCATATGAGCCCTTCAATGTATGATTGTTTAACGAGTCCAGAGAAGGTAAACGCGGTGGTTTTTCATATTTAGAGTGTCTGAAAACAACTTAAAGACGACTCCAATGTTATCCTTTTTCATAATTTTAGTCTCGTGAGGCCAAAAAAGAGATAAATTATCACTCGAAAGACGCCCTTTCAAACCTTTTAACGAGTGGGAAAGGAAGAAACATCACTTGACAATCTTTTCATGTTTAGAGAGTCTGAAAATAGTTTAAATAAGACTCCAAGGGGTTCCTTTTTCGTATATCCATGCAAGTCCAAAAAAGTGATAAAAGTCTAATTGGTTACATTCTCATGTTTTTTCGAGCATGAGAAAGAGAAAATACTAAGCTCGGCATGCCCATAGCTTGAAAGCTAGTGGCTTAACTCCAGAATGATCATCAAAGGTTGGAGACATACCCTCCAAGCTTCAATTCATTCACCGAATTTGAGTTTGTCACCAATTTCTCTACTATATGGAGAAAAAGGATAAGGGTGGATGAAATGAAGGTTCAAGAGAGGTGATTGTTTCATTGTTTAACGAGCTTGAAACCTAAAAATAACTATTCTTAGGGCTCCGGGTTCAATCCCCAGATTGTTGTTTCATTTTTTAACGAGCTTGCTACAGAGAGGAAAACTATGCTCAAAGCTTTTGTTTCATTTTTTAATGAGATTGCCATAGAAGAGAGAAACTAGGCTCATGAACTCTGTTTCATTTTTAAACGAGCTTTCTACAGAGAAGAGAAACTATGCTCGTGGACTCTCCTTGATCATGTCTTCCAAGAGAATAACGTCCTGGAAGGACACCATGTCAAGGGACAAAACGCAGTCTTGGCTTCCAAGAGATATTCATTGGATGGAAAAAAATCACTCTGGAAGAAAGACATGTTGAGGGTCATGACAAGGGTAAGGAGACCAGGCTCCAATAGCCCTACCGAAGAGATCACCATGTCAATGACCAGATCCAAATCATTGGAAGACAAAGGCATGGGAGACAATGTAAAATCAACATCAGGAGGGGAGATAGAGTGTATATCTTCCCAAATTTCTTCATGAGGGGGTAGAAAAGAGGATCGATGATGGTTATCATCCTGAGGTAGCTCGTCAATGCTCGAAATTTCCATAATAGATTCATCGGAGGGAAAAATTGGGGAAATGTAGTCGATTGAAGACAACAAGGAACTTAACCATGATGGCATTGAGTAACCGTCAGGTGCCAATAGATGTTGGTCATTCGAAGAGGGATAAGTGGATTGGAAAACAACGTATGATGTTTCATCTAGACTAAGTGGCACAATGTCACCTAGTGCATCGAATTCCAATGGACTAGGTACAATCCAAGTGTCAGATGATTCCAAAGATTGATAAGCCATGGTTGAAATCATATTGACGGTGGCAATATGATGTGTAGTTGGTGGAAGTGGTGTAGGGAAGGTACCCATAATGATAGAATATTTCAGCAAGCCAACACCAATGCTTTCATATGTGATCTTGTGGTCTCCCAAGAAAGGAATGGTGTTGGTAGCAGGAGCATGAGCATCGATCGTGTAGAAATCTAACTAATCAACTGTGACAATTTTCCATGATGAGGAAATTGTACACATCAAAATACCGACAAGGCAATGATAGTCATCGCATAAAACCAACTTCTTCCAAGAAATAAGTTGTAATTGAGGGGAACATCAACCACCTCGACATCAACAATGACAGTTTTGCCACCTAATTGGATGGGAAGGGACTGTAAAATCCCATGGGGATGAAAACCTTTCCCATCAAATGCACATAACATCATTAAGGATTTATTAAGTGCAAGTGATTTTAAACCTTTCCAACATGCTAAAGACATGACACAAGTTGAGGCTCCCTCATCCAGAATAGTTCAGTGGATTTGTTGATTGTGAACAACAACATCAACTTGGAAAGCAAGTTGGTGGGAGATTCGATATGTATAATTTTCCAGGTTAAACATGATATGGATGGACGAATCAGGATCAACAATGCCAATAACAACCAAAAGAATTATATGTTGACTAGGGCAGTGTTGTAGAACTTCTAACACAAACATAGCACACGGTGCTTGAGCCAAATATTCAATAATGTTGTAGTTATGGGAGACATGTGAACTAGGATTAAATGTAGATTTATGAATAGTGCTCTTAGGAGGGTGTAAGATAGAGTCGAATGTAGGTTTCTCAATCTTAAGTGGTCCAGGTGGAGGATTAACCGATGGAGGACTAACGGAGGATGGTGATGGATCCGGTGAAGTACTGGTACTGTTAGTGACCTTTCCTTTGCCAGGGTTACCTGGTGTATCATATGTCTTAGAGTGAGTGGTTAAATTAATCATATTAAACATATAAATATGTGCACTCGTCGAGGCCTCATCATGAGGATGGCTAGAACTGCCCCCAGTAGAGGGGGTTTGAGAAACCATGGATTGTTGCTATGGAAAAGGCTAAGTAAGCACAACGGGTCGTGAATTTACCTAGAAAATTTTGGCCATTTCATTGTGATGTGGACATTCTTGAGTGTAGTGATTGTCACCACAAATGATACACAGGAATTTTAGTTTTCATTGTGGTTGCTTTTCGGTAGCAAATGTTTGAGCTTGATTTTTTGGTTGTTCATTGTTATTAGTACTTTTTGGTTTATTTTTTGTCTTCTTATTACCTCTGGATTGCTGTGAAGGGGCAGATTGAACTGCATTCACCTCAGAGATATGATTTTGTGGGGAGGTAGAGGAGTGTGTGGTCGATTGGGAAGTAGATTGAGTTTTTACGGAACCGATAACACCATCCGCATCAGATGAGGATGACATCTTGGATGGATCGGTATTAACTCAAGCATCATTTGGAAGTAAATCATATAAAGTACCAGATTGTGAATAAAACAAATCTAAGTACTGAGACAGAGAAATGGTTTCTTCCTTGGTGACCATGCCACCCATAGCGACATCATGAGTGATCAGGGGTAAAAGTGATTTAGTAAACCACTCCTCCAATAATATGTTAGGAATGATTACTTTGATCATCCTTCATCATCGTCTCCACTCATGAATATGGTCAAAGATATGTACGGAGTCAGTTTGACGAAGGGAGGTCAAGAGTTCAGTACCCATCTCGTAGTGAATAGGTAGTTGAAAGTGAGTGAGGAAAGACATGGCAAGGGAGTTGAAATCATGAAAGGAATCACGTGGTAGTTCAATATACCACTTTGTTGTTGAGCCTGTAAGTGTTCGCTGGAAAAGATGCAAATGTATAGAGTCATCCATGAGGGATTTTGATGAACACCACAAATGGAAAGTAATCACATGGTTATTTGGATCTTCTCCATATTTTCTGTCAAATTTTAGAATATCGGAAAGAAGTTTAGCTGGAATAACTGGCCAGACCGGTGAATGAAAAATAGGATCATTGGTTAACCGAGACAAGTCTGGGAGATCCAGATTCGCAAGGAAAGGTAGTTGTCTATTAATTTGTGGATGATACTGGTGTGGCATAGGAACACCAATAGGACCATAAATTGGGTTAGGTGGATAATTGTAACCAGTAGGTCGTCCTACGTATGGTTGTTGTTGACCGGGATAAGTAGGATTTGATGATGGCTGAGAAACATTTGCATAAACCGGTGGGTTACGAGCACTATAAATGGGTGATTTTCTTTCCAAGAAAGAGGATGAACATTGTGCCCTTGAAGAGGGTAAGAAGTAGATCCCGGAGGCAGATACACATTAGACCCATGGGGAGGATAAGGTTGTTGTCCTTGAGGACTCCAGGTGGTGTTCAGGATGCCACCTGGATAAGGTTGTCCATAAGATGGTCTGGAAGGAATAGGATTTTATACTCCTCCTTGTGGGTTATGATATGAGTGCCCCCCAACATGGGGTTTGCTAAATGTGCCTTTGGAAGATACTCCCCAGGATTGTGAAGGGTTTCCAGCAGACGAAGGTTTCCCCCCTACCAGGGTGGATTAACGATCAAGGTATGACTGACAAAGGGAGATTTCCCTCTGGCAAGAACATTAAAAGGGGGTTTTCCCCTGGGAGGGGTAGGATTTCCATAGGATGGTGGTCTTCTAGGGGGGATAGGTCTACTAGATGGTGGTTTCCCTCTAGTCGGATGTATTTCACTAGCAAGGGTCTGCATTCTCGGGTGAAAAGATGTCCCAGCAAGATCATGAAAAACATGTGGAGCTGTAGAGTTAAAGTTTGTAAAAGTGGGTGTAGGGATCGAAGTGCCTTGGGAATGAGTAGAGGTGATGAGTATAGAATTAGGATATACTTTTGTTGACGCAACAATAGGGTTAATGATCTGATCGATGGGGTGATTTATCATTTGACCAGATGTCCCACTTTCAACAGGAGGGTCATGGGGATTAAAGGGTTGTTGAAAGGATTCAAAATGATCATAGAGATTGCGTCTTGATGAAGTCCTCCATACATAATGAGAAGGTGTTGAATTTGTATCTATTGCAGTGGTAGGATGAACATGAGTCCTATACTCATCACCAAAGGTTAGTTCTATGGATCCCATATATGTTTTGGTAAAATATCTTTGAGGTAATTGTGGGACCTCTTCGTCTATGACGTTCCCAAGGGAGTCTAAACAAAGAAAAGTGGTTCGAGAGGGGTTACCGATACAGATGTAGTGCGAAGAGTGGGATTATCAACCATAACCAAAGCGCCTTCTGAATTGTCTAACAGAGGAGCAACAACACTCCCAACGTCATATTGGTTTTCTACCTCTCCACGATAGTTGTCTTCTGGAGGGTTAGGAGGTAAGGGTTGGTAGCCTTCTAGAGGTATCCCTTGCATCCTACGTGATCGATGAAGACCTTTATCATCTACAGGCTCAATTTTGGAGAATAATAGTATACACTAAAAATATAGGGCCAACTAACAAAAAGAAACAACATACGCTAATAAAATCTAGGAATCAAAACTAAGCAAACAAAACTTCTCTCGATGACCGTACTAGTTGGTGATGAAATCCAATGTTGTGTGGTCAAGTCAAGAAGGGGCTAGGATATGGTGGAACAGTTACAATGGTGACCTGCTTAACGAAATTTCACCTTGTTGCAAGCTTCCATGCAATAATTGTGGATTTACCCTCCAAGGAGTCTGACTGAGTTTGACCAAAGTATGTCCTAGGTACAGTGAGACTTCCCTTCACTGTCACCTCATGTAAGTACCTAAGGATTATGGAAACTAAGGACACCAACTTGCAGTCAGCCCTTGGGTGGGTACAGTCGGCAGTCCGATCTGAACGTATGGGCATGATAACAAGTCCAAAATCAACTCGAGAGGCTCCCGCACATAATCGTTGGTATAACCCCAAGTGACCCCCAATATACCATCCGACCACTACAAAATGTTGAACCATGGAGGTATAATATCCATAACTCACCTGAATGCGACCTCGTGCGTAACCCCTATGTGAGAGGGGTATCCCAGAAATCCTATATGACAATTGGATTTGACTCTCCCTATCTCAGGATTCTAATGTTTGTTTTGAAAACTTTGGAGAGTTGTACTCACAGCCTAATCCAAAGTGCTAATCCTAGTCTAATGTTGGTGGAAGATCCTAAAAGAAAAAATGTTATAGATAATTTTTAATTAGCATTCATTTTACAGTTGTTCTTTACTTAAAGGGTGTATGATAATGAAACTGATGGTGTTATGACTCAATTCCCCCCAAAATGCATAAAATATGATAATAAATCGTTTCTTTCGATGAATGGCTATTTAACGAAAGGAGAAAAGGTGTTTTCACTATCAAATACTAAAATGCAATGTCCTCATGTAGTTGTTTCTAAATCAAATCCAATGCAATGCTAAACCTTTCAAAAATGCCTTCTAATATCCAATCCAATCACTAAAATATGTCTTTTTGTTTATATTTGAATGATAATTTGATGTAAAACTTATAAATGTCAATCAGAATTCAAGATTAAACAATCAGAATAAAACCTCACACAAAACAAAAAATACACTCTCGTTGTGAAATAGACAAGAAGGACAAAGATAACCAAATTTGCAAATACTAAACAAAAACCTCAAACAAAAGAGAAATGTTGGAAAACTGACCTCAAAGATCAAATGGAAAGGTTCACAGACCTTTGGATCTCCTGACAAAAGCTTCCACTTAGTCAGATAAAGGAGAAGAAAACAACAAGTCAAGGAAAGGAAATAAAATGTCAAAATCCCAAACAAAATAGGATGAATTCTCATAAATAAGGTGTTGAAATACAATGATAAAGATGAACTGAGAGTGTGAGACTCTGAGCAAGTGAAAAAGGCAAAAACTGAACCCAGATATTGAAAAACTAGAGTGTTTTTTACTGAAAATGGGGTAGCGCTCTGGTGTAATGGGTACCATAGCACTCCAACACTCTGTGTAATACCACCAGGGAGTGTTGACACTTTTATAGCAAGGGCAAGGGAGCGCTCTACTGCAAAATCTTAGAAAAATGCCTAGAAACTCAAAAAATCAAGGAAATTCAGTCAATCAGGATGATCATGATGACATAAAGAGGTAATCAAACAAATCTAAGAATCAAATACACTATGGAGAGGGTGAAATGAGTGGGAAAAGGGCCAAAATAGTATCTGGGAATGGAAACAAAAATTAGAGCTCCTCCCCAGTGGAGTTGCCAATTTATGTTGTAGGTGAATCCCCCCGTGAACAAGTGGATTCCCTCTTCATCTCTAGACTCCTAATAATAAGACAAAAAAGTGCTTAACATGGACACTAACATCCTTTTATATCTAATCAATCTAATATACGAAGGAGAAGAAGAAATATATGTACCTTTTTAATGGTGTTTGTCCTCGCAAAGTCCAGGATGAGATCCAATCCTGAGCTCCTCGATAGGTCCTATAGAAAAAACAAAGATACAATGGACTTCCTACTCTACTGAGATTATCTCAATAGTAGATCCATATATTGTAGACAAACTCATATGGAACAAACATAAGTTTGAAAGAAACAGGCCAAGCATTGATTATTAATGAGAGCAAGTAAAAGTACTTACAATCCTTTGATGAAGTTGCAACAACTTCTTCCAGTTCTCCTTGTCCAACCCCTTTTCTCAAGTAATCTACACTGATCTATTTGATGACATCTCACTTATGAGATCATAAGTGTCACCTCTCCAATATCTTTTGTTCATACCACTTACAGGATCATAAGTTTGGTATCAATCTCTAGTCTCTTTCTCATGTACCTTTCACCATGAGAAGGCCTCCTTATATAACCTTGGAGAGGTCCAACCACTTGATATATCTTTGGTATAAGATGAGGATTCCTCTCCTTCAGTTGAGAATCTTCCCTAAGATCATTCCTTGACCATCTATTCGAATCCAACCACCTTCAGGAATTGAGGGAGTCTTCCTTGATTTGTCTAAACAAACCCAAAACTTGCTCAGAAAAGGGTAGAATTCCCCCAAAAGGGTTTGCAGGGCACTCAAACACTCCCCCAAAGAGGCTCAGGGAGTTCCAACACTCCCTGATAGTGGGTAGTGGAGCGCTCCTCTCCAAAATCCATTTTTTAGTGGTTCTTTCAATGGAAAAAGGTTTGTAATCCCTGTCAAGTGATTTCTCTTCTTCAAAACTAGTATTTGGGGTGTCTTAAGTGTCTTTGTGATGTCATTAGAGGCACACCATAGGAAAGATGTCAGTATGATGTTTTTGACACTTGCAACACTTGTAGTCAAGATGTGACACTTGCGGACACGATGCGACACTTACAACACTTGTAATGATGACACTTGTGACACTATCGAAGTAAGTAATTTTGATGTGTAACACACCATGGGCCAAAACTAAAAAAAAAACATTTTTTTTTACAAAACTGTACCTAAATTTGTCTTTTTTTTCTTCTTTTTTTTTTTTTTTTCAGAAAATGTGGATTTTGTTAAAATTTCTTTGAAAAAAGTCTCAATTTTTTTTAAAAAGTTGTGATATTTTTAGAAAAAATTAGAGAACATCTAAAAAAATTTATGGTTTTTATAATTATCGCATGAAAAATTATTATATGATTCAAAGATGATTTTATAATTGTTGTTTTGGTAAATAGTAAGAATTTAAAAAATAACTAACCTATGAAATTCTAGATTCTCCTCAAATGTCTTATCAATGTTTCTCCCTTGTAGCTTTCTCCAAATCCTTTAACGAAGACTGCCCAAGATATCACACAATGTAAAAAGAGAAAACAAGATTGTGTATATATAGCACATATAATATAAATTATTTCTAGTATAACGAATGTGAGATAAATAAAAATGAATAAGATTGTCTACATATATACCTAAAATTATATGGATCATCGCTATCTTTAATGAATGTGGGATAAATAAAAAAACATGAGAAATATTGTAATTAACAAGTAAATAACGAAATAAAAGAGTAAAAGTTGTTTTTTATTTTTAAGGGAAAATAGTAAAGGGAAAAAATTAAAGGGAAATTTCGGAGGGAAAAAATTGAGGGGGAAATTTTTGAGGGAAAAAATTGAGGGGGAAATTTTGGAGGGAATATTTTGGGGGGAA
>ML776842.1:755017-776323 GCA_009831015.1 Picea engelmannii
GGGGGGGGGGGTCCAAGTAAGTGGTTTTCCCATCGCAGGGCCTACTTAACGTGGTGTCTCCTTATGAAATCAGACCCCCCCCTCCGAGTTCCTCCTGAGTTGTTTTTCGATACCGCCCCCTTTCACCTTTCTCCACTTTCCTCCACTCACTTCCCAACCTATATACTCATCCTGTCCCTACGCGCCACATGTATCCCTCACTACTCGTCATCTGCCCTTGCGTCCAATCATCCCATCTCCTGATTTTATTCTCGCCTCCATGTCTCCCCTCATGTACGATGGGCCGACAACCATTCCAGTGAAGTTATTCCATAGGTACCGATGGTAGCTAATGGGGTAAATACAGAGATCACTTGGCTTTCGAAAGCTCATGCATAGACAAATAATTAAGTCTCAATCACAGGTCGACACAGATTAGTTCCAAAAACATTGAGGCAAACTCTGCTCATGCAGTTGGTTATCTCTAGTGGCCTCCAAAAACTCACAGATGTGCCATCGTTCAACACAGATCTCTGCTCTATCACTCCGAGGCCTATTTTCATCCCCTCAGTTCCTCCAACACATGCATCAATTCTGTTGTAGAGACAATAGTAGTTTTATTTGATTAAGTTCATCATTTTCCTAGATTAGTTGCAAGAGTGGTATTCTGTGTGTGATAAGAACCACTCTTGTTGATTAAGTCTAGTGTCTTAGTGAAGTTAATTATTTGATTTATGAATAGTTCCCTAGATTCAGGTGTCACTCCCCTAAGGATGAGATCCTCTACAACTCTTTTAAATAGTTAGCTTTTGGATATTGAAAAGGTCAGATTTTTTGAGGAAATAATAGCAATACAAGAGACTGGTTCGACCCATTTTATGCACAGATTAAATATCTGTACCCAGTGAACATAATCTTGATGAAAGTGTTTCGTTCAACTCTTCATGTATTTTCATTCTCATCTTGAATACAGTTTTGATTTTTCCAACATAAATTTAATTTCCTTTCATCTATTGTGTGACTTATTTTTACTGATATGCAACCTGTCAAACAACTAATTCTTTGGTTAAGATTTGTTTTCTGCAACCTGTGGGAGTTATTGTGTTTTGATACATGTTTTATCTCTTGAAATGATATTTTAAGTATTGAACTTCTTGCAGCAGATTATTTATTGAGTAGTTTGTTGTTTCTCTCTGTTTTCTATTGTTTCAGTGATTTGTCATTAGTGTGCCATCATCCAAGGAGGGCCCTCATCCATATTGTTCTGCCAACCCAAAATTTCCTTTGTCTTGATATAATAACCCTCTGACCAACCAACAAAAAGTTAAAAGAAGCAATCTTTCTAAACTGATAGGTGGCCTAGCTTTTCCCTTTAGCAGCCAGGTGCATACCTTAGGACCAACATCTTCTGGCACCACTGCTGGGGAATGGAGCAACAAAATATAGTTTCCTGGGAGAATGAAAATTTATCATCTCTGACCTTTAATGGTGAACAAAGATCAGACACAGACAGACTACCATCTTTCACCTAGCAACTTCATTGAGTATAATTTAAAGAAGAAATAATGGCGCCCAGAAAGGGATTCAACATATCCAAATATGAAAATAGCAAAACCAAGAAGGATGATTCTAACCCTGAGAATAACAAAGTAGGCTCTGAACTAGAAAGGAAACTAAGGAAATCCATTGTATCTCAGAGATACACTTCCCCCCTCAAGGGAAAAGCTGCACACCAAGAGAATACTTCAAACCATCATCATGAGTAGCTTGAATTTTCTAGCCCTGAGAATCATATTTCCAAAGGGGCTCAGGAATATCCTACTCTTGATTCCACTTCAACATCCAGTCCTGTATCCAGTCCTATATCTCCCATAAATTTGCAAATTCCTATTGTTCAAGCCATGGCCGCTAATAGGATGGATTTCATAATTGTTGTCAAATATGCACCCTTAGTGCTACCTGTAGTTTTACATGCACTCCCAACCACAAATTACATGAAATATCAGCCAATATATAATGGGGAGGGTGAAATAAATGATGAAGAATGTCTGGTATCCTTTTACAGTTTTGCAGACAACTTTTACATTGATTATTCAGATGTGTGAATGAGGTTGTTTGTACATAGTTTGGATGGGGAGGTCAAAAAATGGTTCAGGAGTCTTCCTCAAGCCTAGATTTCTGATATTGAGGCATTAGATGAAGATTTTATAAAGAAATGGGGAGATATGAGATATTAACTCTATTACATCACTAAATTTGGGGCTCTTAAGAGAAAGAATGGTGAATGTATTTCAGATTTCACCAAGAGATTCAACAAAATGTATGGTAGAATCCTATATGAAATCAAACCAGCTGAAGCCTCTGCCAAGATCACTTATGCTAATTCATTTGATGTAGAATTCTCCCTCCTCCTGAGAGAGAGAAGATAAACCACACTGTTATCCATGCAGGAAGAAACCATTGAAGTTGAATCTAATATTTTGGCATCAAACATATTAAAGATTAGATATGATAAAGAGAAGAACAAACAAAGAGAGGATGCCCCTACCTCCTCTAACCCATCTACATCTAATCCCCAACTTGAAGAGATGACTAAGACTTTGAAGGATCTGACTTCTGAGATAGCAAAGCTAAAATGGGAATCTAAACAACTGAACATAACTTTTCAAGGGGCTAGTAATAGAAATCAGAACCAATTCAGAAGGCCTAATAATGCCCCTCAAGTAATACATAGAGAAATGATAAATGTTGATGATCAAAGGGTAGCACCCCCTTTCCAAAACAATCAGATTGAGGATAAAATGATGTTGTGGATGATACTTTTGTTCTTTTTAATGAGACAAATTATTATACTAGTCACTTAACACAACAAGAATATGAGGTAGCACAATTGTCAAATCAATTTGATGATCAGATAGGGGAAGAGGGAGTTATTCAAGGTCAAAACAAGAAGAAATATGATTTGAGGATGAGAAATGGATCTTCCAAAGACACTACCTATGATCAAATAAAACAAGCAGAAGCTCCTCCCAAGACAAATCCAAATAAATGTATGCCATCTAAAACTCATTCATCTCCACTATCAAAACCTCTTTCCCCTGAAACAAGGGAAGTCGATAAGCCACCAACCTCTTTATGCCTAGAACATGAGCTGAGAAAAATCAAGATTCATGTCCCTTTGACATAATTGTTAAAAAATGAACCTTTCAAGAAATCCATCATGAAATTTCTACAACCAAATCCTTCTAGTGTATCTTCCAATGTCATTAGTCTACAGGATGAAAATTTAGCCATTACTGTGGGTCCACACATTGAGGTTAGCTCTGATTCTTCTCCTCCTTTCTATATATCGTTGAATGTCGATGATAAGATCCTGCACAACTGTCTTATGAACTCATAAGCCTCTCAAAATGTCATGCCCAAAGTTGTTATGGAAGAACTAGGTCTGGGTACTACCAAGCCTTACCAAGACCTATATTCCTTTGATTCTAAGAAAGTAAAATGCGTGGGATTGATAAAGGATATGGTGGTTTCTATAGCACAATTGCCCATGAAGAGTGTAGTGATGGACATTGTGGTGGCTGACATCCCCCCAAAGTTTGGCATGCTCTTATCCAGAACGTGGGCTAAGAAGGTTGGAGGATCATTACAAATGGACCTCACATATTCCACCATTCTTATGTTTGGTGGTGAGCACAGGAGGCTATACAGAGAGGTAAGGTTAGCCTACATAGTCAATTATCACCAGAACCCAAGCAATCACTCCATTTATGTTGTTGAGGATGGGATGGGTTTTTTTGTTTTTCATTTAAATGATGATGAACCTAAAATATCAGTTAGCCAATGCAGAGAGCAACTAATGACTGGTAAAAAAAACAAGGTGTGGAAGATGTATTCCGATGGATCTTCATCAAAATAAGGATCTGTTGTAGGTATTCTCCTCATTTCCCCTTTAGAATAAGTAATAACCTTCTCTTATAAGCCGAAGTTTGAGACTACTAACAATATATCTGAATATGAAGCTCAGATATTGGGGTTGAGGGCTGCTAAAGACATGGCCATTGATTGTTTAGAAGTTTTTGGTGATTATGAGTTGGTCATCAATCAAGTGAGGAATATCTATCAAACTAAGAAACAAAGGCTCAAGCAGTACAAAAAAAAGGTATGGGATCTGATCGATAATTTATTTCTAGCATTTAACATTTCTTTCATTCCCAGAGAACAAAATCAGAAGGTTGATTCTCTGGCCTTAGCTGCCAGCACGTTCAAGCCTCCCATTGGCCCAAATATTAAATATTAGGTGGAAATCAAACATAGAACAACCATACCAGACAACATAAAGCACTGGCAAGTCTTTAGTGATGATTTAGAGCTATAGATATTTCTACACACCATTGATGAATTCTCCAATATCTCAATTGATTAGGAAAGTCAAGAAGATGAAAATGATAAATTAGAAGATCAACAATCCTCTCATCTATTGAAGACAGTGGTTGGTCATGATATTGTGGAGCTAAAAACCAATCACATTCTGAGAGGACTAGTGCCATTGGAAATATTGTTCGACAGCAATGATGTTTACAAAGGAACTGACATGAAGAATCAAGAAGAGGAGGTGACCGAGTGTGACATTGGGTTCACTGAGAATCCCAATATCATCAAGTTGTCCAATGCATTGGCTGCAGAACAAAAATATAGGTATGTCAGTCTCATTAAAAAGTTTTTTGATACTTTTGATGGTCCTATGAAGATTTGAAGACATTTGATACTGACATCATCCAACACAAGATCCCTCTAAAAACTGGCTCCAAGCCATTCATAAAAAAGATTAGAAAATGTAATCCCATGTTAATGTCTATAATTGAGAGAGAGCTAAAAATGATGTTGGATGCCAAGATTATTGTACCATTGAGGTAATCAAACTGGGTGGCCAACTTAGTGTCTGTAAGGAAGAAAAGTGGGGAGATATGCTTATGTGTTGATTTCAGAAATATCAACAAGTGTTCTTTGAAAGACAATTACCCCCTACCCAAGATGGATCATATTTTACAGAGGGTGGTAGCTGCACACATAATTTCCTTGTTGGATGGATACTCTGGTTATAACTAGATAGCAGTTTGTGAGGAAGAAAAAGAAAAGACAACATTCACCACCCCATGGGGAACATTCATGTATGACAAGATGCCCTTTTGGATCGTGAACGCAGGGGCCACTTTTTAGAGGGACGTGGACATAGCTTTTGTGGGGGAGAAAGAAACATTTATGGTCATATACCTAGATGACATTACCATTTTCTCCAAGTCTGATGAGGAACATTTTGCAGCATTTGGAGTAGGTTTTCAAGAAATGCAGGAGGTATGGGATATCTTTGAATCCTAGTAAGTCTCACATTTCCATTCTATAAGGAAATATCACGGGCCACATCATATCAGGGGGAGACATAAAAATTGATCCAAAGAGGGTTTGTGCCATTCAACAAATCTAGATCCCCAGAAACAAAAAGGTTGTCTAGTCTTTATTGGTAAGATAAACTTCCTCGAACATTTTGTGCCAAATTTTGCTGAAATTTTGAAGCCTATTACAAACATGTTGAAGAAATATGTTGTGATAAAATGGTCCTCGTAGAAAAAATAATATTTCCAAACAATCAAGCAAGCATTAGTCGAAGCACCTGTATTGTCCAGCCCTGACTATACCAAATATTTATTCATCTTCTCCTTTGCCTTAGATGAAACAATTGTTGTTCTACTGTTGCATAAAAATGAAGAAGGGAATGAGAAGACCATAGCCTTTTCTAGCAGAGCCCTCCGATATGATGAGCTCAAGTATTATATATTAGAAAATCAAGCTTACTCACTGGTCAAATCACTCAAGGCCTTTAGGGTTTACGTGCTACAGTCTAGCATAACGATCTTTGTTCCTAGCAACAATGTCAAAGAGATTCCGGTCCAACCAGACAACGAGGGGAAAAGAGGAAGATGGATTGTCAAAATGTTGGAATATGACATGCACATAAATCCCACCAAGCTTATCAAGGGGAAAGGACTGGCCAAATGTCTATCAAAATCAAACTGCAAAGAGCTAGAATTGCATGAAATATTCACCCAATCAGATACACCCATCATACAGCCTGGACAAGACAACTTACAATTATTTGAAAAATACTCCTCTTCACCTTGGTATAAAAACATCATCTATTTTGTACATCATTTTGAATGTCCACCAGACGTGAAGAAGACAAAGGCCATATCTCTCAAGTTCAAAGCCATCAAATTATGCATTTCAAACTGGAACATATATTGGAGAGATCATGTTGGCATCCTGTTAAAATGCCTTGATGAAAATGAAGCCAAACAAGTCACAACATAAATGCACAGAGGAGTGTGTGGAGGGCACCAACATTGGAAGGCCACAGTTCTTGAGGGAAGGATACTACTAGCCCACCCTTTTCTCTGATGTGTTTACCACTGTTAGAGCCTGTAATGAATGTCATATTTTTGCAGGGAAACAAAAGTTATTGTCACTGCCCCTGAAACCTATCAAATCCAATAGTTTGTTTCAGCAATGGGGGTTAGACTTCATTGGAGAAATAAATCCACCCTCTAGTGGACAACACAAGTGGATCCTCACTTCCACTAACTAAATATCCAAATGGATTGAGGTTGTTCCCACCAGGAATGCCACTGACAAGGTAATCATGAATTTCTTGGAAACTAGAATTTGTGCCAGACTTGGTTACCCCAGTAATCTTGTAACAAACAATGCCCAAGAATTCATGTCCAAAGCCATGATTGACTTCTATGGCAGTCACAACATTTCCTTGACACATTCCACAACCTAGTACCCTTAGAGAAATTGCCTGGAAGAATCATTAAACAAGACTCTCATCAGGATCATTAAAAATGTGTTGACTGAAAGCAAGAAATCTCGGTACTCTCAACTCAAGTATGCCTTATGGACTGATAGGATCAACACTACGAAGTTTCTGGGAACCTCACCATTCCATCTTTTTTATGGAATAGATGTCATTTTTCCTACTCATCTTGGTATACCATTCCTGAAATTCTTGCAGGAGAACATTGAGGAACCCAATGACATCCAAAGGAGAATATTTCAGGTTATAGAAGTTCAACAAAGAAGAGAAGCACTAGATCAGAGGACATAAGCATACTAGAATAAGATCAAATCACCCTTTGATAAGAAAACCAAGAAGGATATTTTTTAGGAAGGTGACCTTTTTTGAGGTGGGATGCCAGACGGGACGACAAGTCCAAGCACGGTAAATTCGACAATCTCTAGTTTGGCCCTTTTAAGGTGTTTGAATTTCTGGAAAACAACACGTTCATCCTTCACAATCTAGATGATACAAAGATCTTTGGAGGCCCAGTAAATGGGTGCTTCCTGAAACACTATTTTGTTTGAGGATGGGGGAAGGTCCCACTTGTACCATAGACACTTTCCTTTATTGCTTCTTTTGATTAGTTAGTTGTGTGTGAATAAGGAATTCATATCCCAACAAGGAACTGGGGTGTAGTTTCAGTTTTTAATTCAATAAAATGCAAAGTTGAGGGACAATAATAGATATGTAGGGATGACAGATAGAAACAAAGGTAAGTGATGAAAGGTAAGATCAGTTATCTAATCTCAAGGAACTAATATATAGTTCTTAGCAACTCAAAGGGACGATCTATCCCTAGTTGGAGCCAATGTTGTAACCTAGGTTTGCATTCCATGCCTCTCCTCTCTTTTTCCTATGCCTTCATCAACTTTTCCTTTTTCTGGTTGTTTAAGTTAGTTTCCCACTACAGAGTGTTTCGGCCCTTATTCGTCTTTTGATTCTTCGCGCATTTCTGTTTTTGTTTTTTTGGAAGGATAAATTACATATATTTGTTTCAGAATGCTTGTCATCAGGTGCACCATTGATTAATCTCACTGCGAGTCTACCGAGCCTTTTCTATGCACATGAAATGCCTGTGCACATGAATCAACAATCCATAGTAGCAAATTTCGGGATCAGACTATGGGAATAGACAGGTAAAATTTCAATGGTAAAGATCCACCAAGAAAATCATAGATCAACGACTCTCGTCCATTCAGGTTCTAGAATCGCGGGTTTTAATATCAAGTTCGAAGTACTAAGTTATCGAATACTTGAAGTCATGAGAACCTGACACATCACTTCGGTGATTTTCCTTTGGGAGTTCTCCGAGCTTAACATTCATAAATTCTTGAAGTCTCGAAGCCTAGATTTTTGAAGAGAATCTGGACCGTTCGTCGGTTACAACATGCGACAACAGATCATTCACTTTGGGGATTTTCCTCCAGGATATTTTCAGGTTTCACATTCGAAAGTCCCGAAGAGCCAAAGACCTGAAGTCCCAAAGTAAATCAGGACCATCCATCAGAGGGGACACATGGAAGCAGATCAACCACTTCAGCAATTTTCCTCTGCGAGATCTTCACGCTTAACATTTTGAAACTCCCAAAGTCCCGAAGCCTAACGAGCCAGAGTTCCAAAGTGCTAAAGCATGTGGTAACCAATAGTTGAGACACATGGCACACTCATGAGACATGACACATGGAATTCATCCTAGGTCATTTGGTTGATTCATTCTCCCATTTCCACATGACATGTGTCACCTTTCATTCCAGGACACATCAATAGTCGTGACGTCATATGATGCTAGGCCACCACGTCACTTTGGCGATTTTCCTCCGGGAGATTTCCAAGCCTAACATTTGAAACTCCCTAAGACCGGACTCCTGAAGTAAGCATGGGTCGTTGATCTCAAATTAACCTGAACCATTGATCCTTACAATGGGTGAATGTCACTTAGATATCATAGTGTAATCAAATTGATGACTATAGCTCATTGCAGGGACGTAAACTATTCGAGCGTTAATTTTCTTAAGTGGTTCCACAATCAGAACCATGGAATTTTTGGAAGGGTACGTGGCAACTTGTGGTGGATTGTGGGCCCAAAGGCAGTCTAAATCCAAACCACCCTCAATATCTCCCATAATCATATGTTTGAATGAAATCATATCACTGCATCACCTCCACGTCACCTCCCCTCATCCTACTCACTACTCTCACTCCTCTCACCACCTGACACTTGTCCTCTATTAACTCCCATGTTGATCTTCATCATCGGTGGCCCACCTCTCCAGATCAACGACCCTTGTCGCAACTCGGACCCCCCGACCATTATACCTTTAACGGTGGGGGGGGGGGNGTTTTCCCATCATGGGCCCTACCTAACATGGATGCTCCTCAAGAACTTGGACCCCCCCTCTCTAATCATCTTACCACCTACACCCCCCTCTGAGTTCCTCCCGGGTTTTTTTTCAATACCACCCCCTTTCTCCTTTCACCACCAATCTCCACTCACTTCCCAACCTATCTACTCCTCCTCTCCCTACATGCCACATGTATCCCTCACTACTTGTCATATACCCTCGTGTCCATTAATCCTGTCTCCCGATTGGATGCTCACCTCCACGTCTCCCCTCATGTCATATGGGATTACAACCATTACAACGAAGCTATTCCATAGGTATAGATGGAAGCTAATGGGATAAATACAGAATGCACTTGGATTTTGAAAGCTTAGGCATAGACAAATAGTTAAGTCTCAGTCACATGTCGACACAGATTAGTTCCAGAAATGATGCAGAAAACTCTTCTCATGCAACTCGTTATCTCTAGTGGCCTCCAACAGCTCAAAGACACGCCATTGTTCAACACAGATCTCTGCTCTATCACTCTGAGGTCTATTTTCGTCCCCTCGGTATCTCCAACACATGCATCATTTTTGTCACAGAGACATTAGTAGTTTTATTTTATTAAGTTCACCATTTTCCTATATTAGATGCAAGAGTGGTTTTATGTGTGTGATAAGAACCACTCTTGATGATTAATTCCAATGTCTTAGTGAATTCAATTATTTGATTTATGAATAGTTCCCTAAATTTAGGTCTCAGTCCCCTAAGGACAAGAGCCTCTGCAACTCTTTTAAATAGTTATTTTTTGGATATTGAAAAAGTCAAGTTTTTTGAGGAAAGAATAGCAAAACAACAGACTGGTTGGACCCATTTTATGCATGGATTAAAGCTCTCTACCTAATTAACATACTCTTGATGACAATGTTTCATTCAACTCTTCATGTGTTTTCATTCTCATCTTGAATACAATTTTGATTTGTGCAACGTACATTTCATTTCCTTTTAGCTATTGTATGACTTATTTTTACTGATATGCAACCTGTCAAACAACTAATTCTTTGGTGAAGATTTGTTTTCTGCAACTTGTGGGAGTTATTTTGTTTTGATACATGTTTGATGTCTTGAAATGATATTTTAAGTATTGAACTTCTTGCAGCATATTATTCATTGAGTAGTTTGTTGTTTCTCTCTGTTTTCTATTATTTCATTGATCTGCCATTAGTGTGCCATTAGCCAAGGAGGGCCCTCATCCATATCGTTCTTCCAACCAAACATTTACTTTGTCTTGATAGAATAACCCTCTGACCAACCAACACAAAGTTAAAATAAGCAATCTTTCTAAACTGATAGGTGGCCTAGGTTTTCCCTTTAGCAGTCAGGTGCAGACCTTAGGACTAACAGGTCCTTTGAGAATTAACTAGTTTATAGGTAATTTTGAAGATTCTCTCGATACTCATTCAACTAGACCACATCCAAATGTCAATCCTTCCAAATAAAAAATTCAATACATCAAGCCCTAAAGGGTTGAAAATTATGACAAAAATGTAATAAAAGGTGTCAAGGTGTATTTCCTTGTCTTGCCTTCTCATGCCATTCCATGTCATGTCATGCCTTGCCATGCCATGCCTTTCCTTTGGATGCCTTTCCATGCCATGCATTTCATTTCCTTTCATTTCCATGCATTTCCTTACCATGCCATGTCATGCCTTGCATTTTCATTCCTTTCCATGTCATCCCTTGCCTTTTCATGCCATGCATTGTCTTGACTTGACATACCATGCCATGCCTTTCCTTTTTCATGTCTTTCCTTGCCATGCCTTGCCTTCCCATTCCATGCCATGCCTTTGTATTCCATTCCATGCCATACCATGCCTTGTTATCATATGGTATGCCTTTCCATGCCATGCCTCATCTTTCCATACAATTCCTTTCCTTTCCATGCCATGCCATGTCATGCCTTGCCTTTTCATGCCTTTCCATTCCATACCATGCATTTCCTTGCCTTTTCATGCCATGCATTGTCTTTCCTTTCCATGCCATACCATTCCTTTCCTTTGCATGCCTTGCCTTGCCATTCATTACCTTGCCATGTCATGCCATGCCATGACATGCCATGCCTTGCCTTTCCATGCCATGCCATGCCATGCCATTCCTTTCCTTTCCATGCCATGCCATGTCATGCATTTACTTCCCTTGTCATGCCATGAATTGTCTTTCCTTTCCGTGCCTTGCCTTTTTCATGCCTTGCCTTGCCATGTCATGCTATGCCTTTTCGTTCCATGCTATGCCATGCCATTCCTTGCTATTGTATGTTATGCCTTTCCATTACATGCCTCTCCATACCATGTCTTACAATGACATTCCTTGCATTCACTTGTCATTATATACCATGCCTTTCCATATCATTTCTTTCCTTGCCATGCCATGCCATGTCATTCATTACCTTTGCATGCCTTGCCATGCCATACCATGCATTTCCTTGTATTTCCATGCCATGCATTTCCTTGTCTTTCCATACCATGCCATGCCTTGACTTTGTATGCCTTGCCATGCCATGCCTTTCCTTGCCATTCCATGTCATGCCTTTCCCTTCCATGCCATGCCATCTCATTCATTTCCTTCCCTTATCATGCCATGCATTGTCTTGCCTTTCCATGCCATACCTTGGTTTTTGCATGCCTTGAATTGCCATGCCTTGCCTTTCCATTCCATGCCTTGCCTTGCTATCGTATGGTATGCCTTTCCATGCCATGCCTCTCCATACCATGCCTTGCAATGCCATGTCTTGCATTCACTTGCCATGCATTGTCTTTCCATATCATGCCTTTCCATATCATTCCTTACCTTTCCATGCCATGCCATGTTATGCCTTTCCTTTGCATGTCATGTGATGCCATACCTTGCATTGCATTGCCTTTCCATGCCATGCATTGCCTTTCCTTGCCATGCCATGCCATGCCTTTCCTTTTCATGCATTTCCTTCCCATTCCTTGCCTTTCCATGCCATTCCATGTCTTTCCTTGCCATTCTATGCTATGCCATGCCATGCCATGCCATTCCTTTCCTTTCCATGACATGCCATGCATTTCTATCATATGTTATGCCTTTCCATGCCATGCACCTCCATACCATGCCTTGAATTCACTTTCCATTCCTTGTCTTTCCATACCATGCCATGCCCCTCCATACCATGCCTTGCATTCACTTTCCATGCCTTGTCTTTCCATGCCATGCCATACCTTTTCATGCCATGCCATGTCTTGTCTTTCCATACCATGCCAGACCATGCCTTTCCTTTCCATGCCATTCCATGTCATGCCTTTCCTTTCCATTCCATTCCATTCCTTGCCTTACCATGCCATTCCTTGTTATCATATGGTATGCCTTTACATGCCATGCCCCTCTATACCATGCCTTGCAATACCATGCCTTGAATTCACTTTTCATGCCTTATCTTTCCATACCATGTATTTCCATAGCATGCCTTGCCTTGCCATGTCATGTCATTTCATTCCTTTCCTTTGAATGCCTTGCCTTTGCATGCCTTTCCATGCCATGCCTTGCATTTCCTTGGCTTAGCATGCCTTTCCATGCCATGCCTTGCATTTCCTTGGCTTAGCATGCCATGCATTGTAGTTCCTTGCAATGCCATACCATGAATTTCCTTTTTATGCCTTTCCTTTCCATGTCATGCCATGGCTTGCTATGGTATGGTATGCCTTTCCATTCCACACATTTCCATACCATGCCTTGAAATGCCATTTCTTTCATTCACTTTTCATGCCTTGTCTTTCCATTCCATGCATTTTCATGCCATCCCTTTCCATGACTTGACTTTCCATACCATACCATGCCTTTCCATACCATGTCATGTCATTCCATGCCTTTCTATGGTATGGTATGTATTCCCATACCATGCCTTTCCATAGCATGCTTTTTCATTCCTTGTCTTTCCATACCATGTCTTTCCATACCATGCATTGCCTTTCCATCCCATGCATTTCCATTCCATTCCTTTCTATACCATCCATTTTCATGCCATGCCTTTCCTGTTTCCCTTCCATGCCATGCCATGTCACCTAGTCCATGACTAAACAATCTTGCAACATCTCACGAAACACAAAAATGATGTTCTGTTAGGTTTTTATGCCATGAGAAGGAATTTGCTAAGAGTCCCTGAAATGGTTTGGGATGTGACTTGAAACTGAGAATAAAATGAAAACCAAGACTCAGATTGAGGAACCATCGACTCTGATGGATTATTAGGACATGATTTTAGCTAGAGCACCCCTCACTCCCAGTTGCCATGCCTCGAAGGTTGCTTTATTCATGGACTTCGAGAACTAGTGTATTGCTCAGTTTGAAGAAATACAACATTTGGATTAATGGGTCCAACTTATGAAATCGTGCCTCAGAAGAGGATGGACATTGTGGTCACCTAGTGCATGCCTAAAACATCTTGCAGTATCTCATGAAACTCAAAAATGTTGCTTCGTTAGGTTTTTATGCCCTGAGGAGGAATTGGCCAAGAGTCACTGAAATGGTTTGGTATGCTAATTTCAACTGGGAAAAAAATGAAAATAGAGACTCGGATTGAGGAACCGTCAACTCCGATGGATTACTGGGATAGGATTTCAGCTAGAGCACCCCTCACTACCACGTGCCATGCCTCAGAAGTCGCTTTACTCATTGATTTTGAGAACTAGTGTTTTGGTTAGTTTGAAGCAATGTGACATTTGGATTAAGGGGTCCAATTTATGAAATCGTCCCTTGGAAATCGATGGATAATGTGGTCACCTAGTCCATGCCTAAAAAATCTTACAACATTTCATGGAACTCAAAAATGCTTCTTTGTTAGGTTTTTATCCCCCAAGGAGGTATTGTCCAAGAGTCCCCAAAATGGTTTGGGATGCGACTTGCAACTGGGCATATAACAAGAAATGAGACTTGAATTGAGGAACCATCATCTACGTTGGATTCCTGGCATAGTATTTCAGCAAGAGCACCCCTCACTCCCAGGTCCCATACCTCAAAAGTTGTTTTTTTAATCGATTTTGTGAACTAGGGGTTTTCTTAATAATAAGTAATGTAACATTTGGATTTAGGGGTACAATTTATGAAACCATGCCTCAAGAGTGGATAGATAATGTGGTCACCTAGTCGATTCCTAAACAATCTTGCAACATCTCATGAAACTAAAAAATGTTGTTTCATTAGGTTTTTATGACCTGAGGAGGAATTGACCAAGAGTCCTTGAAATGGCTTGGGATGCGACTTGCAACTGGTCATAAAAACCTAACGAAATCCCTTTGACATCATACCCCTATGGCTGTTGCATATAAATCTCTTCCTCCAAATCCCCATGGAGAAAAGCTATTTTTACATCTAACTGTTCAAGATGAAAATCTTCTACTACCACAAGACTTAAAATAGTCCTAATTGAAGTCATTATAACAACAGGAGAAAATATTTCATCAAAATCCATACCTTTCTTTTGTGCAAACCCCTTTACAACAAGTCTAGCCTTGTACTGCTTTTCTCCTCCATCTTCTTCCTTCAACTTGTAAACCCATTTATTCTGCAATTCTCTTTTTCCTGCAGGCAACTGAACCAAATCCCAAGTCTGGTTATTTTCCAAGGAATTCATTTCCTCTTTCATGCCTTGCTCCCACTTCTTTTTGGTGTCTACCTGCATTGCCTCTTCATAACATTCTGGTTCACCGAAATCAATCAACAGTAAATAATACAATGAAGGAGAGTATCATTCAGGGGGTATACTTAACCTGGTAGATCTTATAACAACACTTGCAGGTGTTTAAGGTACCTGCTGCTCCTGTTGTTGTACGTTTTGATTTTCAGGTTCCTTTGGAATTTCATTTTCAGTCATCTTATCAAGCACCGTGTATTCTTGTTTTTCTTCTTCCTGTTTCTTTCCCTTCAACTGATCTTTGTACATGACCTTCTCATTGAATATGACATCTCTACTCCTAATGATTTTTTTATGTTCATAATCCCATAAGCGATAACCAAAATCATTAACACTGTATCCAATAAAGGTACACTTCTTGGATTTAGACTCAATCTTTGTTCTATTTTCTTTATCAATATGGACAAATGCTTCACAACCAAAAGTTTTCAAAAAATAATAGTTTACCTTTTTTCCTGTCCATTACTCCTCTAGAATTCTAGCATCCAAAGAGCTTGAAGGTCCTCTATTTATTAAGTAAACAATAATATCTACAACATCTGCCCAGAACTATAAGGGAAAACTGGCATGTAATCTCATACTCCTTGCACTCTCCATGATTGTCCTGTTCATCCTTTCTGACACACCATTTTCTTGTGGTGTTCTTGGAACTATCTTCTCTCTACGAATCCCATGGTATGAATAGTAATCATCAAACTCCTTGCTGCAATATTCACTTCCATTATCTAATCTGAGACACTTCAAACTTTTTCCTGTCTCATTCTCAACTAAAGCTTTCCATTTCTTAAAAGTATCAAAAACATCATACTTTTGTCGAATGAAATAAACCCAAGTTTTTCTAGTTGTGTCATCAATAAAAGTAACATAATAACGAGCGCCACCAAGAGATGATACCTGAGTTGGTCCCCATACATCTGTATGCACAAGCTCTAACCTTTGATTCTTCTTTTCTTTTCTGACTTTGAGAAATCTGACTCTCTTTTGTTTTTCATAAACACAATGCTCACAGAAGTCCAAATCAATTCGTTTAAGATCTAGCAACAAATTTATTTTGTGAAGTATCTGCATACCCTTCTCACTCATGTGTCCCATCCTATGATGCCATAGCTCTGTATCCAATCCTGTAGAAGCTAAATATATAGAAGAGTCAGTATTACCAGTACATAAATACAATGTGCCTACCTTCTCTCCTTTTGCTATCACCAATGATCCTTTGATGACCTTCCACGTCTTATCTATAAATATGGATATACAACCTTCACTTGCCAATCTCCCTGTTGAAATTAGATTTTCCTTAAATCTAGAACATATCTTACCTCTTTCAACAACCATTGGTTTCCATTGCATTGCTTTATTTTTACCTTTCCCATTCCAACAATTTTGCATGGTTCATCATCACCCAAATGAACCTGTCCAAAATCACCTTGAACATAATCTAGAAAATGTTTCCTATGGGGTGTGGCATGAAATGACGCCCCTAAATCTACTAGCCAAGACTAAGAAATATTATCTATAGAAAGAATCAAATCATCTTGTAACACATCACTTGTTACATTTGGTTCTTGATTTATCTCCTGTTGTCCATCTCTTTGTTTCTTTGGAGCTCTGCAGTCTTTCTTCAGATGTCCTTTCTTCCCACAATTCCAACACTCTATATTTCCATGTCTGGATTTGGATCTTCCCTTCCTAGAATTCCCACGGTTCCCTGAGCCCTTTCCTCTATCCTTTTGTCTTTCCCTGTTCTCCATGTTCAATGCATTACCTGATGTCTCACCTGTGCTTTTCCATCGCATTTCCTCACTAAGGATAACACCAACAACATCATCAAATTTTAAAGTATTTGAACCAGAGACAAAGTTACTTACATCCATGACCAAGCCATCCTAGCTTTCTGGCAATGAGCACAAGATTAGAAGATCCCTAACCTCATCATCAAAGTCCACTTCTATGGAACTTAGTTGATTAGTAACCATATTAAATTCATTTAAATGATCTACAACAGACCCACCTTCTGACATCTTCCTATTAAATAATCTCTTCATTAGAAATAATTTATTGGACGCTGAGGGATTTTCATACAGTTTAGCCAATGCATCCATCAGATCCTTCGTTGTCTTTTCTTTCAAAATATTGAAAGCCAACGATTATGCCAAGCTCAGTCGTATCGTTCCTAGAGCCTTTTTGTCAAGAATATCCCATTCTTCATCATTCATGGTCATCTTCTTCTTTTATACTCTACCCAATGGTAGGTGTTAGCACTCTGTAATTTGCCCAAGGCTGAAAGGCAATCACAGAGGCAACATCAGAACCGCTTCGAGTCTTGGATCTAGCCCTCCAAGACTCAGAGAGGGATCTCTCTATATGATTTAGCTTTGTTTCTTAACTTCAGATATTAGGCTAGGTAAAAGGAACATGTGGGTTTGTTGTAAAGGGTTTTTTAAGTTGATTGAGACAAACTGCACATCCATTGGGCTATGGGGTCTGTATTTAATCAAATCTGAGATACAACCAGAAACACTGAAGAAATCCTTCACAAGGCGAGATAACACACTCACTGGATCTTCAATATTTAAAATGATGATCAGAAGAAAAGGTAAGGAAAATAACTCCAACTAACAAGCACTTAAGAATCTCTTAATTGAAGATATTTAGAAGATGAACATTGAAATCTTTAGAATCGGAAACAGGGTATCGGGGATAAATCCTGTAACATAACGCTATTCGTAAAGATTAGCTTCAGAAAAACAAGATGATCACAGAGCAAGAAAACATTTACTGAGAAATCACATCACCAGTAAACATGCGCAGGAATCCTATAAAGTGTCTCTTTCATTAATGGCAGACCTAAATAAATTTACAGCTTGATAGCCACAGGGCATGAAGATCCAACCCTTTTACATTAAAATCATCTCTATAAATAAGATAGATCGTCCCCATCAAATTCGAAAGTCGGTTTAACTGCCTCGGCCAAAAATAGCCACCACTCCCACAAAATTCGGAGTCTTCTGCCATGAAAAATGGACCGTTTTTCTGCGAAACAGGGGTCCGATCAGACGTGGTTCTCTCTTCAATGATGACACCTGGGAAAAAACTGAAAGATTTTATTGTATATGGGCATGTTCTGGAAAAAAACCTCTTTCGGTTTCACAAAATTAGTCTCCAGCTGGCCGTGACAACTCCTGCAATATCGGGACTGTAATGGAAAATTTAAAATATGGAAAAATAGGCCTTGAAGATATCTTCGATCCGCTCTGCTCGTAACCCCTTTGCAAAAACTGAAAGAGGTTTTTGTTCTTCAGCCCGTGATGAACAAAAACCTCTCTCGGGTTTTTAAAATTCACCTCCGTTTGCTCAGGATCTCCGTCGGAAGAAGACATGGTAACATAGGCAAAAATTGGCAAACATGAGGGAAAATGGTTTTTTGGCGGGAAAAAATTCCAGACCCCCCCCCCCTCGTTAAACGTAGACCACCTGGGGGGGTCCGGAATTGAACCTGGGCCATGGATATCGGTGATCAAAACTGGAGCGTTTATATTTGTATGAGTTTTAATTTAAATTCCGGACCCGCCCCCCCCCCCTTCATTAAATTTCAGACTCACGGGGGGGTCCGGAATTGAATATGACGCGTCGATTTGCTTTGATATGGTCGATGAGGGGGGCACGTATATGAAAATGTATGGGAGTTTAGGTGGGCGGGAGTTATGGGTGGTTAGTTGGGGAGTGACGTAGGGAGATGGGATGTGGGGTAGGTTAGTGGCAAGTGACGTGGCAGGGGAGGATGGTAGTGGAGAATGAGGTGGGGGAGAGGGTACGTGGGTAGTGAGTGGGGTAGTGTAGGTTAAGACTTAGGATAAATTAGTTTAGTTTAGTTTTGTTCTTCTTCTTTTTTTTAAATATTTTTTGTTTTTTGTTATTTCATGTGTTTTATATTACGTTTTGTTATTTTCTTTTTTATTTAATATGTTTATTTATATTATGTTTTTTATATGGTTTTGTATTTTTATATTGTTTTTTTTTACTTTTAGTTTTTTAAGGTTTTTTTTAATATTGTGAGTTTATTTAATTTTTTGTTTTGTTTTTAATTTTAATTACTTTATTTTAATTTAAAACTAACCCTAACTTCTAACTTAGATGCTAACCTAGTTAATAACTAATTAATTAATTAATTAATTAATGATTACTTAATTATCAAATAGTCATTTATTAATTAATTTAAACCTAGATTAACCTTATTGCTATTTTTTGTTCATCCTAAGTCCATTTATGCAGGGACAGAGAGGCGGGAAAAGTAGTCGATGGGGAAAAAGGACAAGGGGGAAAAGGGCGCAGTACGTATGAAGGATGCAACAGGGTGATGGAGGATTGAGCGACAAGAATGGAGGGAGGAAGCAGAATCACCTGAGCCAGACTTCGTTACCGGGAGAGATGCCAAATCAACAGTCGAAGAATCGACTCGCATATAATTATAGGACCCTAATGGGAGGCTCCACCTGGGGATGGCAGCTTCTTTTAGGAGGTGTCAAGAACCACAGACTTCTGAACATGCAGACCAGAGCTTTATCCATTGGGCTGATCCCAAAACCTTATTCTGCCACCTGTACTTGTTTTGATCTTTGCAACTGAAATGAAATCAAATGAACGCTGCTGAAAAAGAGATGCTCCGAGTGCTGAGCTTATTCATTTTCCTACCTACCTTACTGCAATCATTGCTCGGCTAGGTAATGGAAAAATGCCAATGGAGCCAATCCAGCAGTTGATTTAGTGGCTCTGTTCTTTCACTGTCTGTGATGGAAATCAGAAACAAGTATGTTACTCGTGCTTGAGAGTAACTTCCCCCCTGCTTTCCCTTGCATAAGATTTGATCAACCCAAACAATAGGAAAAACATCAGCAACAGAAAAATATCTTGTATTAAAAAATTTCTCCATATAGGCAGCTATAGGATTAGTATAGGTTTGGCCCATCTTTTGATTTTCAACTTCAAACAACTCAGCCTCAAGACTCGATTTTTCAGCTATGCATTCTGTGTCTTTCAACACTTCCTCATCTGACTGTGGGTGCTCTGATGGTTTCTGAAATGATGCCTCTGCTACAAAAGACAAAGAATCTGATTGCCTGATCATGTCAATATCATAACATCTTTTTATCTCATGACTGGAGAATGAAGAATAATTTTGACCACACAGGCCAACTAACAGATTAGCCATTGGATCCTGAAAGGACTGACAAGACTGCTGCATTGACTCAAATGAAATTTCCTGCTTGTTTTTGTATTCATCTTTCAACACTTTTCCAAGAGTCTCCTTCAAAACTTGAAATGATTTAAAACACAATGGCACAGAGTTCCTTTGGATCAAATCATCATTTGTCTCAGGCTCTAAGCTTTCATCAATAATTTGAAAATTGAAAGAGGGAAAGTGATGCGATTCTGGGCTTAGGACAGCCTCCATATCCTCAACGGTATCATCAATTGATTGGTCAGAGGAATATTTGTCTTCACTGTCTACAACTGGGCTAGAGTTGCTTTTTAGGAATTGAAGAGATGAGAAACATATGGGCAAAGTGTTTTCACTTACTCTGATATTTTCTGTCTCTTCCCCATCGCTGTCATGACTGTTGTGCAAGGGATGATTGTCACATCTGAATGGTAAATGATCTTCTTCCTACCAATGGCATGCTGTCGGTTCCTCTAAACAGTCAACCTCTAATTCAGCTTCATGATCATCATCATACTGATCCCACTTGGGTGGACAATCCAAGTAAGAAATGTCGTCAAAAATGCACATCATATCAGCCGGTTGCTCCTCTACAAATTGAGATGGAGCTTCATCTTTGAATGTGCCGTGAATTGAATACATGAATGAATCATCATTCAAAACATGGTCTCCAGGATGAGCAGAAAAATGTTTGGAAACAAAGACCTTTTCTTTCTCTGAGATCAGAGGATCATGGTGTCTTTGGACAACAAGCTCATCTTTTATGTTAATTTCCTGCATCAGCATTTCCAAGGTACTAGCCAAAATCTCCAGTTTAGCTTCTGATGACTCAAGCTGCTCCCTTTCTTTGTCCTTTAATTTTGACCTCTTGATTAACAAGTTGGTCTCCACATCAACTGTAATGCGCTACATTTCCTCAAGGCTTGCAGTATTCCTCTCTCTTAACTGAAATGTCATCTCAGGATCGAAGGCATCTGGGTAATGCAAGTGGGCAGATCCTGGGGGTGGCCTTATATGAGCAGGTATTGCATGATATACCTGATTGAATCTGGCTGAAAACTGATGTACTGTCTCCCCTGGCTTTCGTTTCAAATGTTCATACTCTTCTAGGATGAGGAAAACATTTCCCCTGATCACCCACCTATCCAAGAATACTTGCATGAACTGATGAAAATTTCTG